>JAOTAV010021258.1:0-22964 GCA_026546445.1 Cyclargus thomasi
TAGTTATTTTTGACGTTTGAACGGTAAAATCGAGTTAAGTTGTAAGTTGTTAATTAAGTTGGCTTGAATAGAACGCGTTCCTATTTTTTGACGAGTTAAGTGCGAAGTGCTACCGCTCTCGCGTCTCCTGCGCCTCGCCAACTTAACTCACCAGCGTGTACGTTTGAGTTTAGTGCACTTCATATTATAATTTAAAAGAAAAATTAATAAAATAGGTATTTAGTTGAGTGAAATATTAAATCTAATTAGTTTGTAGGCAGTCATTGAGCAATTTGTGGAGACTTATCTTGTTATCGAACCAGAAATTTATGATTACTTAACTCGCCTACGTATGAACGTAAACCGGGCCTAAGCTACTGGCTTCGAGCCAAGATTTTTTGTATTTGCTCAAGGGACCTTGAAAATTTGATTAAGTTAATAAACCTAACAGGATGTCGTCTGTCACGTCTATTAGCTTAAATGATATGCAGGCGCTAAATAATAATAATCAGTTGACGGTCAAACAAGCAATTATGATCATCATGAAAGGATTTACACTCGTTCGTGATACTTTCTCAACATGTTGAAGGCGATCATAGACGCTGATGGATGAAGGCGAGTTTGTCTTCTACATGACCGTGCTTGCATGTCATGGTCTGTTACCAATGATTATGAAGGGCCAACTATATCTTAATATTAATTGATATCTACCCGGCTGCGCCAGGAGGGTTATGTTTTTCGAGACATACTCTCATGTATGTATGTATAATTGTTTGGCACGCTCTACAGCTTAAACGGCTTAATGAATTTTAACGTATGAGGTATAGTTAGGTTCGTCTTGATATCGCAACTGACACTGGCTACATAAAAAAATAAAAAATTATTTTCCGCCCGTTTACAGTTTTACCTCGAATGAGGTATCAAAATGAAGGGCTTTAAATAACCATTCTAGAAAATACGCATTACTTGAAGTTTAAATTACTATGGTTCCAGCAGTCAGG
The DNA here is from genome assembly GCA_026546445.1 of Cyclargus thomasi. Classification (NCBI taxonomy): domain Eukaryota; kingdom Metazoa; phylum Arthropoda; class Insecta; order Lepidoptera; family Lycaenidae; genus Cyclargus; species Cyclargus thomasi. The sequence goes on from JAOTAV010021258.1 coordinate 981, forward strand.
TTTTCTGTTTTTAACATTTAGCTTGTTCAATAATTCCTGTTATGAATCGCGTCACGTTGTACTGGTAATTCGTTGCAGCCTAACCTAAGGTTATCCCAAACATGAACTCGATAACAAGCGTTTTCATTAGAACCATGCTATCGTCGGAACAACGCGGGGAAGTCCGGCCGAGGCAGTAAATTACACATTACGTACTCGTTAATATCGCTCGCCTTCGAATATACAAGGTGTTTCAGTGACCAAACTTTCAAAGTGAATGTACTCTTGATTATAATTTACTATTGTACAATGAGGGAAATTAAAACAAATATAGATCGACGACCTCTGTGGCGCAGTGGTTGAGCTTTGGTAGCTCACGCCGGGGGTTCGAATCCCGCCGACGGAACAAAAAGTTTTTCAATGTTCCTGGGTCATGGACGTGTGTTATATAATAAAAATCTTAAATATCTGTATAGTATAAGTATTAAATATATTTCCGTTGCCTGGCACTACAGGTACCAGACAACGGACATAGGTCCTTCGGGTACTATGTACGGGGCCAGATTGACGTGTGAAGCATCCTTTCTCAAAATTCTAAATTCTAAGATCGGGGATCTAAGTAATTTGGTCGGGCTATGTTAAACTAAGCCGACAGTTCACAACTTACATGGAATTGACATATTACGATCAAATGACGTAGGTCCGTTAACTGGTCCTCTTTCAAGTTCCCCCATCATACACAGTTACGATAACATTATTGAAATATTATCAGGGAAGTCGATTCAGAGCAATTGCGGATCTAAACAAGTTGGCTGCGCTATTTTAACATATTCCGACCAAACGACCTAGGTCCGTCAACTGGCTCGTTGGATTAATTTCTTCGATGGTACATTCAGGCAAATGTTTGTGAAGTAGAGAAATGTATAGTATAAAGAAATAATCTCGGAGCCAAAAGGAACTTTACAAAAACTTTTTTGATATTATCAGTATACTATTTGTGACCAAAACTTTACAAAAAGACAACACTATCTTTGCAATGAATTAATGAACAAAATGTTTTTTTATATGTGAAGAAATAAAAAAAAAGCTAATAAGCAATGTTCGCTTACAAATAGAATTTCCAAACTCGCTACTGAAAATAAAACAAAAAGGGGAAATTGAATTTCGGATAGATAACAATCAACAAATACATTTTCTATACCCATCCTTCAAGTCCATCCTTGGGGCATTGTATTATTTCAAAACGCGCACATTGTCCCATAAAATACATTTGACTCTCGCCGGAGTATTATATTTGCCCTAACCTTTTGTCATGAATACTACAATGGAATAAGGTAATAGGGTAGTGACCGATTTGGTGCTAAGTAATAGTCTCACGCTTCTCGGGGTTCCGTACTCCGAGATAAAAAATGCCCTCCTGCAAAAACCTTGATCATAAACATATACACAATTCGTAATCTTGGTATTTTATGTGCGAGTTTTTGCCCACGGCTTCGCTTGCGTGAAATTCTCTCGATTGAGTTTTTCCAACGCCAAAAGTAGCACAAGTTACTCTCCATTCTTTTAAATAAGTCTAGATAAAAATCAAGCCGACTGGTTGCTTCATTAGGGCGTGAAAAAAAAAAATTCAAGAACAATTCTTCTTATTCTATCATTATTAAAAATCTTAGATACTTAATTTTTAGATAAAAATTATGATTGGTTTCTGTTACCCATTTGAAGATATAATGTCAGATGATATAATAATAATAAACAAGCTTAAATGCAGCGGATTCGTGTTGTGCGGATCACTTCATATGCAACTTTGAATAATACCTGGCTGCAATTGTTAACTTCTGAGTTTATCAAGAGTAAATAAAATAAAAAAATCGTATAAAATTAATGAAGCAACAAAGCGTTAGTGAAGCACACGCGTTTTAACCACATAAGGCTATTGATTCAGTCTCAAAGCACCTGATTCTTGAGTATAGATATTGCTAAATGTTTGTTGAAGTTCCAGCTAACACACAAGTACCACACAATGTTCTAAAACAATACAGCGATTTACAATAGGCCAGGGTTGCTTCGACACTAAAGTTTGACACGACATCCCTACCTGAAAAGTTACTGAACTTTCATGACAAAGAAGTATTTCAGAGTTTTATATTATTCCCTAAGTAAGAGAATATTTGTGCCGTTATTTACTTAAGTATCATCTATACATATAATAAAACAGTAAAATTGGAGTGTCTGTACGTTAAATATTTTTACAAAATAATCAATGTGGAGGTGTTAAGGAACAGTAATAGAACACATATCGACAAGAAAAGTTGTCTGTTTGTGCGGCAATATATAGGATACTTTTTATGCCGGGAAAATGTACGGTTCCTGCTTGATATACAAATTTTTGCGCAACAAAGTTGCGTGCACCAACTAGTTTAATATAAAAATATTTATAAAATTCCGAGATTTTCTAAGTTTATTTAGACAAAATACGCTCTTTCAAATAGCTGATTTCTAAACGACACCGATTCCGTACTCGTTAAAAACTGACTTTTTTATACAGCAGCAGCAATTTAGACCTTCTGTACGAAACAGCATTTAATTCATGAAATTTAATATCAAATTGAGAAATGTGTTCATTCACAGAGTCTGTGAAACGAATGTTTTGACGTTGCCACGGTATTACTAAAAGTAAATAGTGCTTAGTTTAACGATTCACGGGAAGTAAGCGTCGATTATTCACAACCCTAGACGTTGCCCTAAAATAATTATATCGCGACACAACCCTATTTCATCGCGAAGATTTATGCGCAAGTAACACAGAATGATATGAATTCCGAGAACATAATTATGAATGGTAACTGTAGTTGTAATTTACTATAACTAACGGTAACGGAAGACCAAACGCTTTGTTATAATGTTATTTGATACTACCGTATTATACAGAATTATTGTAGTTGTGCAATATTGCGTGTTGTAAGCTATTTTATGGAAAACAGCTGGAAAAGGTTGAGAAAAAAATCTTAATTTCCTTTTTTTTTCTAAATTACAGACACTGTATTGCGAATACAGCCTAAAACCACAGATTCAATTACTTTCCTATTTTTAAAAATGAAAAGACAAGTGTAAAAACTTGTAAATATTTAATACATAATCTGGAAGTATTGTACGCGGTTGTACTTTAGTGTTTTCTGTACGCACAATTTCATTTAGCTTTTATTATATTATTAGAAAAAAAAAAATCATACGTGCTTTAGTTTAATTTTTAAGTTTGCTTCGTGTATCTCCTTACAAGGGTCTATTCTGAAACAAGGGACGGTATTAGAAATGATTTGTATCTCAATAACGAATTCCGTTGTGTATTCAATATATGTATCAAGACCGCTTCTAGTTGACCCGGCTGGCAAACTTCTTACTGCCATGATAAAGTAGTTAGGCGTGTTGAACCAACTTCTGATATCCTAGTATCGTCTATGTCCTAGATTGGTTAAGCCACAGCTTCTCCTATTTTATGTGGCTTTATGTTTTGTTTGCGTTTAGAAGTCCCTATAGTCTAAATTTGTATATTTAATAAAGCGTCCGTAGCCTAGTGGGTAAAAGAACTTTGGTTCGCAATCTAGAGGGTGTGCAGGTTCAAATTCCGGTGGAGGCGTGTACCAATAAAACATTTTCCAATCTCAAGAATATCATACGGATGCTCATTGCCATGGGAAAGCCATGCCCCGGCACGAATGGGCCGGCTTGACCGGAGTGATAGCACGGCCTTACGGAAAGTTTATATTATTATTTCTATTTCTTCTATCATCTTACAGATCACGAAGCCAATAAATTTACTGCTATTTGTTGGCCTCGTGATTTTTCATTTGAATTCTTCTTTATTCACTGACGACCTCTGTGGCTCAGTTAGTACCTTAAGCCGGGGGTCGCGTGTTCGAATCCGGCGACGACGGAGCAAAAAGTTTTTCAATGATCCTGGGTCTTGGATGAATATTAAATATGTGTATAGTACAAAAATACTACCGTGGTGTGAAGCATCCATAGACATTATATTATTATTCAAAACTTCGATTTGTAACATTTGTGAAACCTAATTCTGTATAGAACATTTTGTAAGCCATTGCGGGTCAACTAAGTATAACAAAAATGTTCACCATATCCTGATAAATCTTATCCATCCATCCTTATTCTCCTGTTATATACCTTTATAATGAAGTGAAATTGAATGAGCGTTTGCCACCCCTTATCAGACAGTATTACGAGGAAGCTATAATAGATGACCCAAGTGACATTTTCAACGAGCGTAAATGACATTTTGCACAGCGTTTGGGGTGACAATCACACCCAGAGTCTTTATATCTGACATATTCAGAGGTTCACGTAAAAACCTTCCCGCTTTTAGTTTATGTATAAAGGATAAACGGAACATATAGAAAAGAACAAGAAACAAAATATTTTAAAAAGATTAATCAAAGAATAAAAATTTCCAAAATTTATACAACAATTTTCAAAAATCAACCTAAAAGTATTTTAATGTTGGTATAATATTAATAGTATATTTTTAATGATAATAGTAATTTGTTGAAAACTGGAGAGAATACCAGCAGAAACATCAAGAAATATGAAGCATCTGGAAAAGAACGAGGAATAGTTTCGCCACACGCTCAACAGTTGTTCTTATTGAGATAGATATGGAAATTCTTTGGGACACGTGATAGTACATAAGAAGGTCGTTTTTCGGTCAAAGGTGATCACATATTTGTCGGCACCTTACGCGCCGCATGCACTCTTCGAACCGCATTTTTTTAAATTATATTTAGGGGGCATGCGATCAGATGGAAGACCTAATGGAAAGCAGCTGCTGTCGCCATCGGACACTCGTAACAGCTGAAGAGTCGCAAGTGCGTTGCCTGCCTTTATGAAGGATTAGAGAATGGGAAAAGGGATAGGGGGGATTAAGGAAATTTGGCCACCGGTAAACTCACTCACTGAACGAAACACAGCACAACGCCGTTTCACGACAGTTTTCTGTGAGGTCGTGGTATCACGCCGGTCGTGCCGAAGCATGGCTTTCCCACGGCAACATTTTAGAATTCGTTGTGTGCAATAGTGTGAAACTACGCACGTTTACCTGCTACGTACGCGCCACATTTTGTATAGTGTATGTATGAGACTTTATAGAAATGCGGCGCGTTCTGTTAGACGATCAGTTTTAAATCATTTTTTAAAAACAAGATTTTGTTTCACATAATTATAAATAGACCACAATGTTGTAGAAATAGAATTTAGGCCTAAATACTTCAGAATATAGATAGGAAAATGGTAGGAACTGAGGTCTCGAGCCGAATGCCGGGATTATATTGACGATTAAGAACCAAATACTGCTATGTACTTTTTCTCAATTATTGGTGTTTTGTTTAGGTCTACTGACAAAATATTGTTCTTCTCATTATTTCTTATAAAAAATGTGGTGACCAGTTATAAAGTGTAGTATTTTACAAGATTATTGCGTGTATAAATAATCCATAATTATAATATTAAATTTATGTTAAGTTTTTTCCTCTCCTGTAAAATTGAGATTTTGTAGATAGCAGTATTTGGTTCTTAACCGTCGATAATAAACTACATTAGTATAAAACAGTATAGTGCTGACAAAAATGTGCAATCACCTTTAAAGTACGGTTGCCGCACAATAATTCAGCGCAATGAAGTTGCGGGCAACCCGGCAACATGTAGGACAACTATAATACTCCTCGCACGAGAACTTTTGTCGTTTGCAAAGTTTTAACTTTACAATTTTCGCTAATGCCACAATAATCGCACGTGGCATGCATCCTTATCCTTGGCTTATGAAATACCACGCCAAAGGCTTTATAATACAAACTTTAATTCAGTTTTGGTGAATATTCCTAAATGTATAATTTTGCGACTGAATTTCGGAAGCTGCTCTCTAAGTTTTGATACTTAGATGAGCTGTTGGAAGCTTATGTAGTGAGTGTAAGATTAATATTTGACGACCTCTGTGGCTCAGTTGGTAAGCGCGTTGGTAGCTTAAGCCGAGGGTCGCGGGTTCGAATCCCGCCTACGGAGCATAAAGTTTTTCAATGTTCCTGGGTCTTGGATGTGTATCATATAGTAAAAATCTGAAATATGTGTAAAGTATAAAAATTATTTAATATTTTTCCGTTGTCTGGTACCCGTAATACAAGTCCCTCGGGCACGGGGGCAGCCTGACGTGGTGTAAAGCGTCCATAGATATTATATTAATATTAGTCGAAATAATTTCTCTCTACGTCTTGTTTTGTATGAGTTCACGTAAAACAGAACACGATTACCACCTTATTATACGAGTCGATTAATTTTTCGTAATATTCAAACAAAAACCCGGTTTTTTTCAAGAAAATCCTCTCTGAAATGGTAACGTCAGCAGAATTAATAATTCAGTGTCATTCCACGGTAAATATACTTCAAATCGCAGCGTGAAAGCCTTTACTTATTCAATTTATATTTGTTTTTCCTGACGCGCCTTACAAAGCCAGGGATTTCGAACCAATTTCAATAAAAATATATTCGCCGATCCTATTCAATTGAATTATTTGTACGTTGACATAAATCGGAACAATTTAAACATGGCAGTGTAAAAAAGCTATGTAACAGATTTTCTACTAATAATATTTTTTAAGGCCGTTTGTCCACCACCACCGTCAACCGAGTACGAGATTATTTCCGACCGATAAAATGCATATTTATGGTCTAGGCTATAGGTTTCATTTTCTGGCGACATTGCTCGATCGTCCATGTTGTCGCCCTCATTACTGGCGTAGAAGAAAATGAAACCGGTCACCGATGTCACACAGGGCCATTTTATCTGGCCGAAATAATCTCATTCTCGGTTGACGGCATTGGTAGACAAAAGGCGTAAGGATTGCGATATAAAATTAACAGGGATGTCGACAATTTGCTAAATATTAAAATAAAATTACGATAATTAATAAAGAGAAAAAACATATACATAGTTTTATTTTAACAAAAAGTGATATTAGTGAATATGCGAAACAAGTTATCATCGTTTATTTTGTCTTTAGCGTTTTGTTACAAGTAAATTTATATATTTATACCCGGCGGAAAATGTTGTACCCCTTTTACGAAAGTAGATGTAAAAACTAATTTTAAAAATTTCTATCAGTTATAGTTGATATGTAGGAGGAGCGTAGAATATCTTTACTATTTTAATCTCAAATATTTTATTAAATAAAACGCTACGCACACTACAATATTGTGACATGACACGATAATTATACACGAAATACCCTTTTTTAGTTTTTGTTGAAGTCTGTTTTTTTTAATTTATTGGCCTGGCCTGAGACCTTTATGCCAAATTGAAATCTATGATTGAATTGAGAATAATATTTTTTGTATCTCTACACGATGGATTTTAATATAATTTATGGCGATGGATTTTAATTTATTTTCGACCACAGGGCTATTTTAAAATATTATCTTTACAAAATTAAGTGATAAAACTTTAGGATGGATGTGTCTGAAAAACACTATGAAAATAGCAGCACTGAAAACGCAAAAAAAGTTAAATGTAATACACAGGCAAGCGGCGTTGAAACATGAGTTTCCCCTATACGAGTATACGAGTATAACAACAGCGCAGATACCTCTATATAAAGCACACATTCACATCACACACCATAATTAAGTAATCACTTTTCTGATACCCTGTATTTTATTTAAAACTATATTAAAATAGAAATTAATTAATTTAACATATTACCTGACGGTTCTCGCAACAAGCTTCGTTTTAATTCTATTCGTACAGGAACTTGCACTTGCATCACAATGACTATATGAGCCCATCAGACTGGCGTCCAGCGCCATAATCTAGCAATCCAGCAAAGCTGGCGCTAATAACTATACCGATGTAAATCAGCCCGCAACAACTACTAGGGACAATCCATTAAGTACGTCACAGAAATTTTATAATCTTAAGATCCCTCCTTGTCACAGATGGTCACATTCTTAGACCATCTTTTGTTACGTCACGTGGCGTCACAAATATTATCCAAAAATTGAAATTTACAATTTTTAAGTTTCAAAGTATCAAATGTAATATGTGATGTCACAAAACATAGGATGTGTATCGATACTGTAATCACACTTCGTTATCCCTCCCCTTTACGAACGACGTACTTTATGGACGGTCACATATGATAAAGGTCATTCTGCTAATATCTCATACAGCGACAGACGGGCGAGTTTGCATCAAGGGGCCTTGTGTCCGTTAACGACAAACTGATTTGAATTTGAACCTTGTTGACATAGTAACAAGGGTTATATATCGAGTCTGTATCCTATAGGGAAGGCTTCAGACGTTCCACCTGACGTGCCCGGCTAGTCAACTAAACAGACAAGGGGAATACTAAACGGGTCATTTTTATATATATTTTTATTTTATGCTATTTTTGGAAGGTTTCTCTTTCAGAAACGAGTTTGCTATTCACTTATTATTTTTCACAAAAGAAATAGACTTTCGTCACTTTGTCAGGCTATGTTTAGCCTAGCTGGCACATAACATGACTAGACGTGTCCGTAGATTTATAGAAAATGTATTGATTTACAGTCAAATGAAAAAGCAAAGGCAAAACTTTGTTGTTTCGTCGAGTTGTCACAAGGTTAATGTTAATCGTGATTTTTGGATGAGTTTAATATAACTAAAATTAACTTAAAGGTCATTTGTCTATGACTTTTTGTCATCACAAAAAGTCATAGACAAATGTTCCATCGAACATGAAAGTATTACTAAAGTGTTCTATATTCACAATCTTATATCACCATCTACCCTTGAGTTAAAACACTTTTATTGCTAAATCATATTCCATGTGTAGCACCCCTATACTTTTAAAGTTATAGCGTGCCGGCCCTGAAGTTAACCCTAAATTGCAGGTGTACATAGTGGGTCACGCGGCACCCGGCTCGGACTCCCGGTACAACGTGCACTCGGTGGAGGCTAACGTGAAATACCTGCGGACGGTGCGCCGGTACGCCCGGATTATCGCCGGACAGTTCTTCGGACATCTCCACGTCGACACCTTTAGGGTTATATACGATAAAGGTGAGTTTATAATGTGGATAAGATTAATTTTTGTTTGTTGGTAGTATAGTAAAAGATTTAGGTTAAGTGGCTGTCCCCTGTGCATAAAAAAAAAGTTTCTTCGCTTTGTTTCCACTCATTGCAATAATTGTAGTTCGAAATGGCTGGACCGATTGATTTAAAATGTAAATTGCTTAATTTTCTTGTGATTATGAAACTAATAATAGCCATAGATATTTCTTCCTAATCATATGTAATAAGTAATAATTTAAAATGGCTGGATCCATTGATTTAAAAAGCTAAGCGCTTATCCTCTCAAAATCACGAATAAATTGATTTTGTTAAAATGTTATTTTATACATTTATCCATCAACCTTGCCAAAAATATTGAACAGAATATTTTTTATGAAGTTTTGTACATAAATAGGATATTAGCTGATTTAGATTACAGGTTCAGATTATTTTTCATTTTAACACTACACGAAAAGTTTTTCCCGACTGCGCCAGAAGGAGGCTTAAGTTTTTGAGAGTATTTTCGTAATTATGTAATATTTTGTATATGTATGTATGGATGGATGTATGTTTGAATGTATGTAAAATTGTTTGGAACGCTCTGCAGCATGAACGGTTTGATAAAGATTATTGTTTGAGGTATCGTTAGATCATGTTGATAGCGCAAGTATCACTGAGTACATTAAAAAATAAAAAAAAACAAAATAACGGACTTAGAAGTCAAAATTATGAGGTTCCAACATTTTTTTTCGGTTCGAGTAGGGTATCAAAATGAAGGGTTTTAAATAGTCTTTCTAGAAATATACATAACGTGATGCTTCAATTTCAATGGTTCCTGCAGTCTGGTTTTCCGTTTTTGGACATTTAGCTCGTCATTTTAGTATTCTTAGTACAAGATAGTGAAACAAAAATCTATTAATTTAGATAACTATAAATGGCGACAGTAAGTATCCTGTACATATTTCACCGTACAATTCTTTCCACATTCGTCCGCTGACATGTTCTGATACGATAAAGGTGAGATTTATAGTGTTGTGTGTCCGAGTGTTTTTAAAATAGATTAAGTAAAGCTTCAACATATTTTCAATCTTATTTTATTTCATTCGGAAAATATTTTACCATGTTATACCGCGCAGTAACCTTATGTGTAAAATTCTCGTTTTTTATTGTTGCCTTGTACAACCGAAGTCGCTTTACCGATTTTACATATAAAATTTTACATAAGTATACGTTTTATGGGTATGTGTAAAATTTATATAAATTTTACACATACGTGAATTAAGTAGATCTGAGTATCGGTTAACATCTGTATATATAATTCTCACCACGTTATTAAAAAAATATTTAAACAATGTTCAACTAATTAACATTCACTGTCCCTTTCTGTCGTGTGACGTTTTTAATATTACAGAAAATGACTGCGAATATTGATTAGATTAACACTATTTAAATATTTTTATGAACGAGGGGGCTAAGTGATAGGGGTTGTTCAGCATGTTTTGCCGTGGGAGAGCCATCCTTCGTCACGAATGTGCCGGCTCGACCGGAGTGATACCACGGAATGGTACCTCACAGAAAACTTGCGTGAAATTGTGTTGTGCTGTGTTTCGTTTTGTGAGTGAGTTTACCGTTGGCCCAACTTCCCTAATCCTCTATCCGTGTCCCCCTATAGAGGCCGGCAACGTGCTTGCGATTCTTCGGATGTCACGAATGTCCATGGGGGACGGGAGTCGCTTTCCATCAGGCACCCCGTCTGCAACAAAACTAAAACCAGGCACATTTTTATTAAAACATAATTTCAGATAAAAATGCTTACCTCAAGTCTCCCTTTGAACTTACACCACGAATTCATAAGCCAAAAGATTAACAGGAATTATTGTAAGCTACCCTCTACCACCCCGGGTTCTGAGAAGGGTAGGATTTATTACATTACTATGATACTAATAAATTACTAATATTCCAACGTGGGTGAGATCCTGTTACCGCGATATTTTATTTAAGAATAAAATGATGAATATTAGAAGTTTATGCTATTCTTGTCCTTTCAATTAAATCTAAGGTTGTTAAACTTTTAAGATTTTAACAGTAAATTTAATACAGTTTATATTAATTATAGTAACTCTTTCTTAAAAAATTAAAAAATCCAATACAATAATATATATGGACGCTTCACACCACGTCAGTCTGGCCCCGTACTAAGTACCCGAGGGACTTGTTTTAAGGGTACCAGACAACGGAAATATATTTAATAGTTTTTATATACATACACATATTTCAGATTTTTATTATATGATATACATATTTAATACACATCTAACAATGAAAAATTTTTTTTTGTTCCGTCGGCGGGATTCGAACCCGCGACGCCCGGCTTAAGCTACCAACGCGCTTACCAACTGACATACAGAGGTCGTCAATGCCCATTTTGTTTTTTTTTTGTTATCTTTTTTTTGATTAGGTGGTTTTCCCCAAACGAGCCCTTCTAAGTTTGACATAATGTTTCAGTAATAAATACCGTAGGGTTTAATTGTAGGGCGAAGGGCAATCAAAATGTTTGTACTACGGCAATTATCAATGAAGTATTTAAGTTTATCATCGACATTGTGGGAAAGCACGCCACGACCTATGGTATCCATGATAGCACCGTTTTAAAGACTGCTTAATTTGCTATTTGTTATGGAATTTAGGGTGCAAACGAGCAGACGGGTTACCTGACGAAAGCGACTCCGGTCGCCCATGAACTCGTAACCATGAAGATCCGCAAGTACGTGGCCGGCCTATCATGAGGTATCAGGCTACGGGAATAGGGAAGGGGGGTAGAGTTAGAATAGATGGTCAAGGGCCTGCGGTAAACTCATTCACTGGATTCGTTCAGGGTGTAGAGTAACACAGCACAACACTGTTTCACGCCAGTTTTCTGTGAGCTATCTTTCTGTACAGGCGAAACTGACAGGTAAGCTTAAGCTTACGTGAAGTTTCTAGATCTTATGTCTGTTTTACACGTATTATGTAGGTAATTAAATTTTAACTTAATTTTAAGTGACTAAACTTAATACTTACTACTAAAATTTATATTTATATGCAGTTTATCATTTTAAGTTAAGTTAAAATTTAGTTATCTACTTATCTACTGAATACGTATAAGCCAGATATTAAGTCTTCCCGTTTTGAGTTTTGTATAAGGATGACAATTAAACACGGCTGCCATTGGAGTTTGTCAAATAGGACATGCGATAAAATCGATCCATAAATGTGTGGTTTAAAGTGCGACAACAATTTCGCATCTTATTCAAGTAAGATATTATTTCAAAATTTGACCTCAAAATGTTTAAAATGTTGCACATATTTTGACGCAAACAAAGCTTCAGCTAAAATCCAGTAAATACCCATATGCTTTATTTTATAAGATTGCCATTAAACAATAAAGACAGCAGGGTTCAAACCATATTTTGCTCAAATAATTTTGTTCTTATAAATATACCAAGATTGCTGAGATTTTCAATAAAAACTTTATTTTTATGCATTCTTCTATGTATCTCTTAGTTAAGAAATAACAACTTTCATTCAAAAAAAAATGGTTAAGCATTTTTTGAAATTCTACCCCCGAAGGGGTGAAAGTTCCTATAAACTCTCTACAAAAGTGCTTAATTTTTTAAGTTAAACCTAAAATTTTATTTCTGAGCTGCTGATTTAAAATTAATGAATACGTGTTTAAGAGTTTTTTTTATTCTACTCCTAATAGGGTGAAAAAGGGGTTGAAAATTTGTATGAAAATACTTCTTAATGCGAGTTGGAAAAATTTCACTCTAACGTTATTTTGTTCATCATAGTGTTGTCACTTTGTTGTTGTCAATTGCAGGTTTGTAAAGAAACAATTTTTTTTACAGAGGGTAATGATCATTACTACCTAAAGTTTGACTGAAAGCACTATACAAAGCTTTTTTAAGAATTCTCAGTATTCATACAAAAGGTAAGTTTTCCTTTTTAGACCATCATGGATAATGCTTGCTGCCGATATTTTTTAACAAGTTCCATGTCGGGTCGGTGCTTGCATGTAACCTAAACAGCCAATAATTCCAGAGTAAATTTTTAAAATAATAGCGTTTAAACACGAAACTCAACTTTAATTACTTGATCCCTACGTACATTTTTGAAGCCTATTATTGCACTGATGGAAACGTAATTAGAGAGTATGGCATGTTATTTACCTTATTTGCCATAAAAACTACGTTTAAGGCCGTTAGTGTCGGCCTTTTCACGTTCTCAATTATTTATGTCAAACTGGGTTAAGTCGTAAATATAAAATTATAACCTTAAATAGTTTTCTGGACTTATGTTATTAGAAATAAAAAAACATTTGAAATAGTTAATAAAATCATTTATTTTGCGGAAAATTATAAATTTTTTTCTTATTATGCAAAATAAGCCTGAACCTAGAAGTAAAATATGAGTGGAGTGAACGTGTAATAGAATATGGCTTTGTGTACACTCACTCGTTTACTAACATGTTGAGATTTATTTCGCAGGATATTACTAAAGTTATAATTTAATAAATTGAAAACATTTTTGACGTGAAATAATAAAGTATCAAATGGTTTTAACAATGAAGTGAATAATGCGCAAAATGCCAACTAAAATTAGAGAAAATCTTGGCGCATTTGGTCCGCCGCCAATAGTCGGCAGTGAAATTGACGTTAATTTAATTGAAACGCTTCGTGTAGTTTTGTAACATTGAATTATATATCATCTCAAATATTAATATTTTGCACCATTAGCAGCGGGCCCGATAGACGTTGTCATGCCGGGCTAACTTGTGAATCTAAACTATTTACAAATCCCTTTAAACACGCAGAAAATTTCAGCGAAATCGGTCCAGTCGTATAGGAGGAGTTTAGTGACATACTCACGCACACAATTATTATATATATTAAATCTTACATTCTATAAATCTGCATCTAGACTCTTTTGTCTTTCTTGCTTCAATTTCGTTATCTATTATTTAAAAATAAGTCAGGTTTTCCTTCCTGACGAACTTCCTCCAGAACGCACCAACCGATTTCGACAGTTCTGCATAGGTTAGAAAGGTCTCGGTCTTCGTGAGGTTTCTAGCAAAGAAAATTCCGGAAAAAATGCAGGAAAACAGGAAAAATAATTTTACATATACAGCGCCATCTCTGATATCTGGTATGCACTACAACGGTGCTTATAAGTTACTCATTATACTCTGCTCAGCTAATTTCTCATATTAGAGTTTAAAATGCTTATTGCGGGTTCTGTTAACGGGTCACATAGAAAATAACAATTCTCATCTTTGTTACCACGCGGACGAAGTCGCGGGCAATAGCTAGTATTATGTAGTCGTGTGTATACCCACATCTACGTATGCACTATCAGTGTATTCGTATCCATACTAATATTATAAATAGAAAAGTGTGTTTGTTTGTTTCTTTGTCCTTCCCATACACCTAAAGCAACTAATATACTTGCCTTTTGCATAGACTTAGTTGGCAGGAATTAAAGTGTCATGGACTACACATTTTAGTCTTGGATTCCACTTTTGTTTCCAGTTGTTCATATTTTTACGTGATTTTCAATTTTCAAGCGAGTCAAGCCATGAACAGAGCCAGTACATCATAGTACGCAACAAATTGTTTGCCTGTGTAGGTATGTATGTGTTATAAAGAAACCTTTTTTTTTCAGAACAACCGGTGTCCTGGGCCCTGCTGGCGCCTTCCGTTAGTCCGCACCGCGACCCTGCCGGCTCCTCCAACCCCGGACTCAGGCTTTACAAGTTCGACACCGACACTGGAAAGGTAAAAAAATAAAAAAAAAGATATATAAAATTTTGTGTGGTTAGAGGCTTCAGCGCAAATGGGCTGGCTCGACCGGATATTTACGGTTTTACAGAAAACGGGACAGAAAACAGCGCTTGCGCAACTTCCTTTCATACTTTCATATGCCTATTTCCTAAGCCTATCATGCATAATTATATAAAGCTGAAGAGTTTGAATGCACTAATCTCAAGAACTACTGGCCGGAATCGAAAATTTTTTTTGGGTTGGTTAGTCCATTTATCTTAGTTAATTTAAAAAAAAATTTGGGAAAGAATAATGTTTTGTTTAATTTTACTTAGGCAAAATATTTATATATATAATGTAGATGCACCTTGTTATTTGAACCAAAAATCTAAAATCATAGCTGCATTGATGTATTCATAATATTTATGTAAATCACCAGGTATTGGATTACACACAGTTCTATTTGGACTTGGCTGCGGCGAACCGTGCGGGTGCAACCACGGCCACAGGCGGAGCGGAGTGGGTAGCGGAATACAACCTCACCCAGTACTACGGCCTGCGAGATGTCTCCGCAGAATCGCTGCATCACCTCGCTGACAAACTACGAATAGGCATGCCGCATGAAATGACTAGCTTTTATAAGTATGTATTTTAACGCCACTTTAGATAAAGTGTAGGTTAGTAGGTACATACATTTCCATAACATTTGTAACATATATTTATTTATTTTTAGGTACCTTCGAGCATATAGTGTGAAGCATGATAATACAGACAGCTGTGATGGAGCTTGCGCGCATCAGCATTTTTGCGCAATCACCTGCTTAGAACACCTTGCGTACCGTCAATGCGTGGAGGCCGCGGCGAGCGCCCTCGCCGCTTCAGGACGCTCCGCCCCGCTAATCGCTCCGCTTGTCAATATGATTCTCATCCTTATTACCTTTATCATAGTTAGTAACGTGGATTATAATTAAATGGCGAATTTAGGTAAGTGTGCTTAAAATATAATCGTAAATGTTGTAACTTTTTTTACCTATGTAAAAGCTGGTGTGATACTACACGAAATATTTGAATTTTAAACGTAAGTAACCTTGCTAGGTAAGACTTCATAATATAACATGTATAAATTGCTCAGTTGGCGGAATGTGATACATTCGTTATAAGATATAAGTAAAATTGTACCTTGAGTTGTATACTCATGTGTCAGATAATATTGCATTCGTCATTACATTTTTTGTTTATTTCGTACATGCTAAGATGTTCTTAAATTGAATAACTCACAATATTGAATTAACATCCTATTTAGACACACAATTTGGTCATAAAAAGTGTTAGGAAGACATTTTAATTAATTTAGCGATAGTAAGAAACGTAAAAAAGAAGGCACCTCAAATTACCCTCTTTGTTACAAATGAACTATATTGTTTATTGAATAAATTCAATAGACAATATATACTATTTTAAAAAATGAATCATAAAATGACTTTGCTTCACATTTTGTTTTTAGGATTAAGGCCTAGTTAAGTATTAATATTATGTACAGAGCTACAATTTGTTTTTACTGTTTCATTAGTCTTGTTAAATAACAGGTAATAAAAATATCTAAAACCAATTTATGCAAAGTATAAAATTTAATTTGTAATAAAAAACTGTATGTTACTTTTTGTACGTGTATTGTGATTTCAACATGGTGAAATGTTACACACACTCTTGACGCTATGATGACTCTTCCAAAAATCTGTCATCGACAAATTAAGAAATAGATAAAAAAATATGAAAGTACTAACATAGTAAGCTTCAACTATTTTAGCAACAATTCTAAAGTGCGGGCATAAACATACTTTTAGTGGAGTGCGGGCATAAACATACTTTTACCGCACTGCGTAGAACGCGACTGTATTTGAATTAATGATCTCTTCACTTGCTTTTTTCTGTCGTTTCCAATTGAGATTTAACTTGAAAAAATATGAATACACAATTTCCCCCATTTACATCGGACTTATCTTACACATATTTTTTTATCCCAAGATCAAAAGCAACATCAAATAATGTTTTTCCTGCATTTACTCCAGATCGATAAGAGTTGTCGAAACAACGTCATAAAAGTATTTTCTAAAAATTGTAAATAATGTAAATTAGATTTCAGGATTTGTAAAGAGGAACAACTAGATCGTAAGATAGATTTAGTGACTTATAAAAATATTTCTAATGCTTAGGGTAATCAAAAAAAATTAAGGTGCCCACTCCACTTTTAAGTCGTAGTCACACACATAAAATGTATTCAACAATGAAAGTATAAAAAAATAGGGCAATTTTGCATTTATGCATTTATCAAATTGAGGTGAGACCGCACTAATCGTAATTTCACTACAGCGAAGCGACGCGACACTTTCATAGTTCCTGCTGGATTACCGTTGTTATTTTACTACGTAGTCAAGTATACCTTATAAAGCATGAAGTTGTTTACAACTTCATGCAAAGAATATTTGGTAGTGACGTATTACGTCGCTCGCCTCTGAGTGCGGTCTCGTCATAAATGCCACAGTCATGTGTTGTTTTAGCATAAGACAAAGGTTGCGTGCTCAATCTGGTATCAGTTCAGATCATCGGTCTGAGACTGACGTGAAAATAATCACTGGAAAATCAATAATAAATTATAACCAGACATCATTCAAGCGGTAATCAACGACGATCATTTTCTCGACAATTTCGACCATCTAATGGACTGAATTGATGCCAGATTGAGCGTGTGACTTCCATGTTACATTTTGTTTGGTCAGAATTGTCTGTTTGGGTCTTCCACACGCATTTCAACAGTATCATCTAATTGCTATAGAATATTCGATCTTCTTCAACGTGAAGTTGTTACTACATTAAGGACCTGTTTCACCGCCTACAGCTATATTTATTTGACAAATACAACTTTATTTCACAGATTTCATATGGAGAATCTGTCAAAAAAATTTTGAATAGCCTAACAGAAACTTTAGCAGTAAGCGGTGAAACAGGTAAGTATGTAAAGCTTTGACATTATTTATTTATTAAAAATATTTTGTGAAGAACTACTTAAGGTCATCGAGTCTTTGTCTGTGATTTTCAAAAAGTTTGATGACAGATAGAGACAAAGAACCTTGAAACCTGGGTTAATATTTTAATCAGTAAAGAGATACGAATATAAGATAAGCTTGTAAAAATTAGGTTCCTTATTACCTAATCTGAGTCGACTTTTTAATTTATAGACGAAAATAATTGTGTAACTTATACTTATATAATATTAAATTGTTTTTAGGCTCTGTGTGCGGCCTAAATGTTTTTTTTTAGCCAATTGTAATGTAGATACTAATAGTCGTAATTAATTTGGCTTAATTAAAGACTAGATATTGTGATCTTTTCTCGATGATATTAAAAATATTGCCATTGTAATTCTCCAAATCGAAATTTGTTTTACACTATAAGTGTAGTAAGCATTGTTTTGTAATAAGTGTTCCGTATTTGGATGTTTTAATTTTTAATAAATAATTGTACTCGAGATTTTGTTTTATTTGAACTACGTAATGTTTTTTTTTTCATTTTAGATTTGTAAATGACTATGGGATGCTAAAAACTTTCGCGGAAAATTCCCTTTGCAACTACACACTATACTCTCTAGACAGAACACTATCTAATTACTATAAAAACATACTGACAAACATAAATATCGATTGATAAAAAGCACAAACATAAACGACTAACCAAAAAATATCAAGTTACTGAGAAAATGAGCAAAATACAAACGACGTCATAAAAGCATATCAGATGTTTCGTTAAAGTACAATATCATATTTCCGCTGTAAACAGTCAAACGTCTGCCTCCATCGCGAGACCACGTGTCGACTTTTGCGCTTTGCATAAATTTGCATCAAGATGTTCAGCTGTCGTTTGCTATGCTGAACATGATACACCCCGGGACGTTTCAATGGTGGATTGCCCTTTCAAGGAGGAAATTTTACGGATCATTTTCCAGACGAATGTTTGTGTAATACCGTCTTTCAAATTCAGCTTATTTGTTGTATGTAGAATACTAACGATGTTTATGATCATCATTACTTTTTAAGCAAAAAAAAAATGTAACCTAAATAATAATAATTTCACTGTCAGTTTAATATATGTGCCAAACGTATGACTTCATTTTTAATTACTATTTAATTAATAACTTAACGATAAGAAAGTATATCTGTGCCTATTATTCGAATTAATTTAGTTTTTTTAAGGAATTGGCAAGCTTTGATTACCTTTTAATGATCCGGTAAAATTAAAATAATTAAGATGTAGGTACTAATTAATCTGAATAAAATTATATCTATATATCAGCTGCATAGACCTTAAACCTTGGCGAGTCGCCAAGATATTTGCTAGCGAAATAAACGCCTTCATAAAACGCTACGCTCCTTAAGATAAGTAAATAGAACAGAATTATATTCAATATCTTACTGAAAAGGATGACCTTATTTAGTAAAGCTAAGCTATGTTGGAGAGGTCACGTTACTTCTTTGAAGTATTTTTTACATTCTGTATGATGAGTTATAATTGATCTAAGCTTATAACGCAAAAAAATGAATTCTAAGATCGTTTTAGAACCTGATAATGAGCAAACTCGAAAGAGACAGTCAAGAATATCGCAACTATAAAATAAAATATGAATGGTTTTGGTAGAAAAACATTTAAAATCTAACGGGCAAGATAGTATGAGAAGGTACTGAGTAGTTTTAATAAAAATACAATCGTAAAATAAAGCGGCAGAATAAGATTTTGTTTCACAAACAATATTTCGCGAAACCGCATCGAAATAAATCGAGTTTACTGCGAAAGGTGGGAACGACAAAAATCGTGGTTTTATCGCAGTTTGATATTTGTACGTAATTGCCGGCCGCTGGCACAAAAACCGGAAATCGCGGGCAATAATTGCCAACACGGAGCAAGGAAATATTAATGCGAAATGTTTTTGCTCTTATGTTCTGTTTTTGTGTCGGGTATTGCTCATACGCTGCTTAGGGGTTGTAGCAAAAATATTAATCTTTATATAATAATATCGATGCTCGTTTGATACCGCATGAGCCTGGCACCGTGGTACTAAACAACCTGTCTAAAAATCTCCAGTTCAGTGGTTTGGTAGGAATTGGTCTCTACACACAAGAAATATACATACTAAAATTTTGGGATGTCATCTACACACACGCTTTTACGTTTTGTTAGTAAACAAGGCCGATCAGTTTTTTGACGTCTTTGGACGGAAAAAGAACTATTTGTGATACCTATCTAAAAATAACCAAAGGCCCCTCTCCATATACATAATGAAAAATATTATTATAATTCATCAGACAATATACTCCCAATACGGGTGGTCGCCGCGGGAGTTTGCGACCCTAACCCTCCATGTAATAAAAGGTTTCATACAGAAAAAGTAAATCGCAAGAAAAATAAGTGTTTGAAATTATGTACCTTCAATATCCGTTCCCTAAAGAACGACAGTAGAAAAATACAACTAGACTATGCCTTGTCTAAAATAAACTACGATATTATTGGACTATCAGAAATAAAAATAGTCGGTGAAAATATAATAGAGAACAATAAATACATATTATTTTATAGAGGAGACAAAAAGGCCAGAAATGGCGTTGGTTTCATTATAGCAACAAATTTGAAAAAATATATTGTAGAATTTATAACATATTCAGATAGAGTTGTGAGACTTGACCTAAAACTAGAAGACGGAACCCTCCTTAATATTATTCAAGTATATGCACCAACAGAGAACGCAAAAGAAACAATTGTCACCGAATTTTACAAACATCTCACTCTAGCTCTACAAAACACAGGAAAGGATACCATAGTAATGGGAGATTTTAACGCGAAAATTGGGACACCTCTATCAGAGGAAAAAACCATATGTGGTCCCTACGGATATGGCGAAAGAAATTGTAGAGGAGACTTGTTGCTAAATTTTTGCTTTGAAAACCAATTCATTATTGCAAACACGCTCTTTAAGAAAAAGCAGAGATGGACTTGGAAATCTCCATCAGGAAACACACTAAATGAAGTAGACTTTATACTTGTCAAACAAAAAAATAAGGTTCACAACGTTGAAGTACTCTCTACCAAATTTTCGTCAGATCACAGATTGGTAAGAATGACATATGACGTTTATTCAAACAAAAAGAGTCGCTCACGTTTTGGTTTTAAAAATAAAAATTATACCCCTGTTGAAGTAGAGTCACTGAAAAATTCGATGTCCTTAAAATCACCACATATAGAAAAAAATAATATGAACGACACTTATAGAGCGACAATATCAGCTATAAAAGAATGTGTTACACAATTACCAACAGGGAATAGGATACCAGAATCCCAAATAATTACACAGGAAGTAATAACACTAATTGATGAAAGAGAGCATTTAAAGAGTTTGCACCACAGGACGAAAGAAAAAAGGAAACGACTAAAATATCTACACAGGAAAATCGTCAAATTAATAAAATCAAATAAAAATAAGATAAAGATGCTATCTTTAGAACAAGAACTCAAAAATCGTAGCTCTACAAAATTAACAAAGAAAAAATTCGATACAAAAAAAGAATGGATACATGGTATAAACAATGTCTCCGGGAAAAAAGTAACAAACAGAAGAGACATAATAAATGTTGCAACTGATTTCTACTCTACCCTCTACTCAAACATAGATAAATCTGTTACAGATAACCATTATGAAAAAAATCAAGATGTCCCGGCCTTCCTGACACACGAAATAGAGCGAGGAATCAAAAACCTAAAGAAAAACAAGTCACCCGGAGAAGATGGAATCTCATCGGACACAATTATTGCAATGGTAGAACCTCTTACACCTCTATTGACAAAACTTTTTAATAAAATTCTAGAAAGTAATGAAATTCCTTCAGACTGGCATTATTCAATCATAACATTGCTCTACAAAAAAGGCGACCCGAATCTCCTGGATAACTACAGACCTATAAGCCTTCTTCCAACGCTTTACAAACTTTTTTCGTCAGTTATACTGTTTCGAATAACAAACTTTTTAGATGAGAAACAACCGAGAGAACAAGCTGGATTCAGAAAAGGTTTCTC
>JAOTAV010021269.1:0-22961 GCA_026546445.1 Cyclargus thomasi
GTTCAAGGGGATCTGAGAATGGTTTAGATTCACAAAATAGCTCGGCAGGACAACGTCTGCGGGGTCAACTAGTTTGACAATAATTAAAGTTTACCACTTATCAATTTATACTTACATTATCCAATACAATATATTATACTAACAAAATACACTTTTACAGTTTATATTACCTACTGATTTTTTTCTTTTCTTTAATCTTTATAATACTAAGTCGCTTGACCAAAGCATTGATCACTAGTTATTATTATAATATAACTAAACAAATATCTTAAAACTTAACTTTTTTTTTAATATTTATCTTTGTAAAATATAATACTTCTTATCCCGGGAAAATTTACGGTTCCCGCGTGCTATAGAAATTTTTGCGCAACGAAGTTGCGGACACCAACTTTTATTAAATAATTATTTCCTAACTTAATCACGCAAAAACTAACTAAACTAAGTTGAAGCCCAGGATTAGGTACACAAAGACTAAAAGATGCCGACATTCTCTGAACTTTTACACTAAGCTAATTAATTTATAGGTTACCATTAAAAGGTTTAATCAACACTGCCGTCCTCAAGCTTAAATGTCGTTAACCAACATCTGGTCGTTTTTGATATTTTGATGCCATCGAAATGAGAAGAAAAAGCTATATCGACGTGTATTAGCAAAATTCTTGTAGCTTTTATGGTCATCGAGTTATTAAAATTAATATTGCCGTTATGAAGTACCAAGCCTTTAAAAAAACTTCGTCGTTTTTTGCTCATAGCTCAAAAAGTACTTTTTGTACATAGCGGCATTTTAGCTTGAGGACGGCAGAACTATAGGTTATGAAAATTTGATAGAAAAGTAAATCTGAGCTAGCCAAGGAGGAATTCTAACTTCGTTTCAGATGAAATGATAATTTCGTAAGTCGTATCTGTAACTCATTAAAAGTTCATAAAGTTTTGATGAAGCAATTAGCTACAGAATAAATCCTGCCCATCCTGTAACTCCCCGGGTACTTTAAACCTAAAGGACGCATGAAATTTGTAATGCGCGGGATACGTGTATTTCGTTCAGTGAGTTTACCAACTTCCCTTATCCCTCTATCCCTATTCCCATTCTCTTTCACTTGCGTCTCTCCGAATGACGCGAGTGTCCATGGGCGACGGCAGTTGCTTTCCATCAGGTAAACCGTGTGCTTGCTTGCCCCCTAAATATCATAAAATTTTTTAAAAAAATCACGAGGCCAGTTTTTCAGCCAGGATAGCAAGCTTGTCTGCTTTTGAACTTTCTTGGCTTGTCAGCGAATTTACTTCGATTACTAGATTAGAAATGAAGCAATTTTGTCTACACGAAAATACTAGCTTAACAGCTTACTCACACTAGCTTTTTGTCCGGGATTGAAAAAATGGCCTCGTAAATACCGGGTATTATGCAATAGTGTATTTGACACTTTTAGCAAAACTGGGTCAATTTGTTTTTAACATAGGCCCTCTAGTGATTTTTTTATTATACTATAATTTTGAATGCCCGCGAAAACGCTGTCCGCCATGATGGGTTGTATATGACGTCACTAATCGCAAAAGAAACAACTACTTCTACTTTTCATTTCATTACATTTAAAAGAGGTTTTATAAGTCAAGTCAATAATTTAAAAATTGTAAGATGACAGGCCAGCATTCACTACATTTTGTCCGCCGTATTTTGACACGCACCAAGTTTATTCAACAAGTGGTGTCAAATGATGTTTGTTATCTGTGATCGACTTGCGCTACGTCAATTACCTGGGTCAAGGAGCCAATTAGTTTAACAGATATAGCACTGTTGTGACATTAACGGGCATGTTGTAGGTTTACACTTTTGCGCTTATGCGAACTGATATTTTGCATTGACAAGGACTAGCGCAAAATGAGAACCCACAAACAGCATGGATGTCTGATAAAAAGCCGATGGCTTTCCCTATGGTGTACAATGGGAGAAATTGAAAGAGGGCCGGCTGACGGACCTACGTAATTTGGTCGGAATATGTCAATTCTATCGTGATCTATCGGTTGAGTTTGACATAACCTGACAAAAATACTCAGACCCACGATCTGTATCTGTTTCAACTTCTCTGATTGTACATCTCATACGGAAGGCAGATCGAATGGCAAAATTAAGTATGTCACAAGGTAGGCCTACAGGTAAATTTCAACCTTATTATTTTGAAATTTTAATTACATTTAAGTTATTAAATTCTGAACATTGGCCAAAATATTTCGATGAACATTCAAAAAACAGTATTTAATACAAAACTATGCAAACGTATACCTTGGTTTGAAAAATCGAAATTGAGTCGGAATCTTGTAAAATTAGCGTTTAGGCCGAGATCTTGACACATCCCATTAAGAAAGTTTGCTTTTCAGATGAATAAGGTTGATTCTCCGAATTGTGTAACTTGTGGTCAAATTTAAGATGTTCATCACTTGACGGAATGTGTCAGATATCGGAACCATTTCTTTCCGAGCTGACTTCGGAAGAATAAATATCTTTTTACTACATTTTTATTGCTAATATCGATTGCAGTGTAAATTAAAAATTGTAAAGGCTATGATGGGATTGACATGTATTTGGATAAAAATCCCTAAATAAATAAAAAATATGTAAAAAAACTATGCCGGGCCGCAGCGTGTCGGGTCTCAGCGGAAAAATCCGCCTCTATACAAATTGTATGGAGACGGATACGTATCACACACCTTGACGGAGCGTGCCGTCTCGTGCCTCATCGGGGCGGATATTTGCGCGGCGTATCCGACATGGCCCGGCAATCCTTCAGCTTTTTGGTACAAATGAATAACGGTTTAGTAGGTAGTCCAAAATATTTCAGTAGATTATAATAGGAAATTGAATTAAGGAATAAAATATAATAAAACATTTAAAAAAGATAGTGGAGACAGTGTATCCAACATTAAATTTTATTTTAGTTTTAACCACATAGAATACTTTAATAAATAAAGGAAAATTTTAGTAGCAAGGTTTAGTAGAGTTTAGTAGAATATAGAAACGTTTTTGGTACGTCGAGTAGTGATTTAAAAGTTTCATTGACGTACTTACTCAAAATTCGTCAATGCGATGAGACCCGGCCCGCCAACAGTGTGCTATAACGCATTTGCGCTGCGCTGAGTGCCGGCCCGTCCCGGCACGGTTCGATAAAGTGGGCGCTTACCCTTATGCTTATCCATTTAGGGTTAACAAAATTTTATACAATAAAGTAAAAGCTAGCACTGAATTCCACCTGGACTACTTACTAAGAATTGAAGAAGATAAAGAAAAAATGTACGTTTCCCACAGAATTCCCATTAAAATCTTCGCAGCAATGTCACAAAATATTAAATTCATTTTTAAATGTGCGAGATCTGCGAAAGAGTTTTTACAAAAAAAAAAGTTAATCGTAAATGGACAAACCTATCTATCGATGCCATTCAGAATGCTATCACCTCGATACCCAATATGGGCTAGCTGCCCCTTAGACGTGTTGGTATTCCACAAATCCGTCCCTAATCTGTTGCGGTATTAATATCCATACGAAATCCTATAAGTACTCTTTATCCCCTCATCAGATCGTAGGAAACGAAGTATCGATAAATGAGGCTGATAACAACAAATAACTAATACTCGTATATATTTAGTTAGTGTGTGTATATTAGACTTTGCATGCTATGCACGCTAAGTATCCACTCGTGTTTCATCACATCATATTTCATTATACTAGTTCTTAGATGGTTGCCTGGAAGATATCGCTGTTTAGCGATAAGGCCGCCAACCCTGATGAAAAGCAAATGCCGTCTTCAATGGCCTTTATAGGCGATTAGGAAAGTTGGGCCACCGGTAAACTCACTCGCTGAACGAAACACAGCACAACGCCGTTTCACGACAGTTTTCTGTGAAGCCGTGGTATCCCTCCGGTCGAGCCAGTCCATCCGTACCGAAGCATGACTCTGCCATGGCAAAAATTATACAAAATTTTATTATATACGTTATATATTCTTTACATATAAATGAAATATGAAATCTCTATAGTTTTTGGATGCGCCAAAATTCATTAATTTATGGCCCGGACACCGTACTTTTTCGGAATAAAAAATCCTTTCACGGGAATTACAGGACATAACATCTTCATACCAAAGGAGGACCGGACAAAATGGTCCACCAAAACACTATAGTATTATAGAATACATATATTTTTTTTTTCATTGCGAAAAATCGTTTGTTTAAAAAGGATTTTTATTGAGCCATACCCTTTAAACACAGCGAATAATAATAGGCTCCTAATCCATAGTAACAGTTCTTCTTCTTCTTTATCTTCTTTTTATGGCACCACGGCTATATAACCATGGCCAGTATCGAGTAAAGGCGGGAAAATAAATTTTCTTAGCATATAATTTTAGCAACATTACAATATTTCATAAAGTCTAAAGTCTAGTCAAAGTCAAAGTAAATCGTCAGTGCAGTCAAAACGTCAAGTCAGAAGATTTAGTAAAGTGGTAGATGCTTTACTAAAAATTCTAGTGGAGCTTTGGAGGGATACATAAAATAGCACGATTCTTCAAGTTGTATCACTTGCCCACATTGTGCATGATAACGAATATTTAATTGTTGATATTCTACAACTACAACGCATTAAAACCCGAAACAACACAAATTTAGTGAAGAAATACAAAAATCACTTTTTCACGTCCCGGCAAAACTCCTTTTCTTCTTTTTTTCTTTCATAATGGCTGACTTGGTGAGTTGCCGGTGTCAGAGTTTCTCGAGCTTTGCTCTACTAGTAACATATTAAAATCTAATGACATGTATCACGTCGTTATTGATCTTTAGACGCCGATTCGTCCTTTCAGCAAAGGCAGTTCAGTGGTTTGGGCGTGAAGAGTTAACACACAAACTGGCAATGGGAATTTTTCAAAATGACTAAATATTATGTATTTTATTTCGAACCGCGCGACGTATTGCCATTTCGCTTCCTTTGTTAGAATCGTACAAACCTAATACATTAAGAGTATTCTTTTTTTGTCTCCATAAATACATTATCGGGAGGGGGAAGGATTGTTCGAGTGATGTACCCCCCTCCTGCGACGCCCCCTGCGAGATCACTTTTGTTCCTGTCAGCTGAGCCGAGCACCATATGGTGCCTCTTTTAATATTTATAATGGATATCTAACGGTATAGAAAAACCCTTTAAAAATATTCCTACAGGAATATTTCTCCGTGAGAGGGTCATGCTTGATTTACCGTGTTAAAGTATCGCTAGTGCTAGAAAGATGGGAATGGATTTTATAATTTTCGATTCATTTGCAAGTACATTGTGACAGAGACACTTAGATATTCCTGATAATTACTATTCCCACAACAAACATAAATGTAAAAAAGTGAGCTAAGTATTATGCTTATCTATCAAAATGATTGCCAAGTTCTATACTAAACTTGAGATACTTTTAGGAAACAAATAACATTATGAAGAATAAATAAAGTATGTTTCTTTGCTTTATTGAATTTCTAGATAACAATTGCTACTATTTAAATAAAGTGAGTTCTACAAATAGATAATAATTTATAACATAAATGACATCAATGATTGAATGTTCTGAATATTTTTTATACAGAGTATATTTTATATCGTCATCAGACATCGAAGATATGAGTGAAAGGAGCTTGTTACTATAATGTGTTACTATAACGCGTCCATTCATATATATATATATTTGTAAATGGACGTTTTAGTACGCGAAAAATAATTTGAAACTAAACTAATTTTGATTTACTAGCTAGATAATGTAGAAGGTAAGTTACACTAGCTAGATAATGAAGTAAGTTACAAGATTTGTCAAAATTGTGAGGAAAATATTTGTATTTACTCGAAGGTTGTATTGCGCTTCTTCAACTCATATCTTAATTTATAACAAAAATGACATCTATGATTATCGAACGTCCTATACCTCTTATATACAGAGTGTATTTAATATCGTCGTCCGAAATTATGATCGGGACAACAAGGCGACCCCCATTACACCTCGCCCTTTCACGTCCATAATTACGTTCTATTGACGCTGTGCCATACCGGCCGGCAATTTGACTTTTGCACAACACCCTCTAGATACAATAGAAGAGCTGAGTACTGTCAACAGCAAAAGATAGCTTTTATTTAAAAAAAATACTCCTAATTTGGAAAACGTACAAAGTACTCGCAGCGTATACAATCAAGAGCAAAATGCTAATAAGTAATGTCATAACAAAAAACAAAAGTTTTTATTTAAAAAAAAAGGCCGATTTGGAAAACATACAACGTTTTATAGTATAAAGTCTACAGTCAAGAGCAAAATACTGTAACAAGTAATGTCATAAAATCTCAAAAGATGCAGATTTACAAATTTACGAAATTTAGTAAAATTTCGTAAGTTTGTATTTTTTGGATTGAGCACTACTTTTTGTTGTTATATTATATTGAAAGTAAAGCTATTTATTTGTAGTTTTTTATTGCAATAGGCTAAATCGATCAGTCGAACTCGACTTGATTTCCGAACAGCACCCTCTAGGTAAAATAATAGAGAAGCTTGATACAGTCAGAAAACACATAATTACTATTGTAAAAAAACAAAGTATGATAAACACCGGTTCTGGATAACATAACGATATACATTTTTGATGCCTAAATAACTTTAGTTTTTCGCTATCATCAATTACCTATTAATATACAAATTCAAAAGATTTTGAATAACGGTTTATGTGAGAAAGATAGTGACTAAATATGTAGGATCAAAATGTACACATCATTAATTATGTAGAAGTATAATAATTGTATTCCGATAAAGAGATTTTAATTTATTTATTTACTCTTAGATATTATAATAGTCATGATCAAAATATAGACAATGCATGTATAGATCAATGAGGAACAGAGACAGCGGAAATGAGTAGGAAATGGAAACTGGCCGCCGCACTGACATAACCACAATACGCATTCTATATATCATTGCTCTATGTTTAATATAAATACTTTAAATATCTTGCTTATTTAATAGGTCTTGAATAGTATATAAGAACCATTATAGCCTGACAATTTTATAAAGACAAACTGTTAATACATTTCCGCGAAAACCAATCGTTTGGGTTGATCTGATCGAGGATCAGCCGGACTGGACTTATATTTGCAAACTGAACCTAAGCATGTCAGCCAAAGTCCTGGTATTTACACACTATTCAACAGGTATAGTCGTTCGTAGCTTGATTTTAGGGTTCCGTACCTAAAGGATATAAACGGGAACTTTATTACTTAGACGCTGTCTGTCGGTCAGTCTGTCTGCCATTCTGTCGTAGGAAGGAATTCGCGAAAGATTCCTTAAGCAGAGGTTTCTGAAAAGTTTCGTGAGTCCCAGATCGATCTACAATCCGACCGAAAGGATCGGCTTGCGATCCGATCGGAAGGTTCGGCCTGCAATCCGACCGGAAGGTTCGACCTGCAATCCGACCGGAAGGTTCGGCCAGCCCGTATGGGCTTAGTGAGGCCGAATCCCCCGCCGCATCTCTCTCTCATTACCGCACACAATGTGTTATCGGACTCATTAGCGGGCCTCGCTTAATTATGACGCCATCTTTTATCCCACACACAATACACACCCAAAATTATCGTATTTCAAATGAGTTTTGATTTATGAAATAATTGGAAGCCAATCCGCGGCCTATAATTTTACATATTGGTAAATTTCATTGTATTAGTTTTCATTCCCTAAGGGATTTTGTTAAATCACGTTAAAATTTGGTGTACTGACAAAATGTAGGGGGTATCTATCACTCGTATCATCCGAAGAGGGTTTAGGGGATGGGAATAGTGATAGGGGACTAGGGAAGTTGGGCCACCGGTAAAGTCACTCACTGAACGAGACACAGCACAACGCCGTTTCACGCCAGTTTTCTGTGAGGCCGTGTTATCACTCTGGCCGAGCCGGCCCATTCGTGCCGAAGAATTCCCTCCCACGGCAAACGTATGTGTTGCTACGTCAAACAAAATGTCCGATTACTTATGTGCGATAAATAGGGTCGCTACAATACAATAACCTCGTTACATGACTTACATGAAGACATGTAAAAAATAATTGAACTATCGTTTAGTTGTAAAAATACTAGTAGAATGACTGTAGAAAGTACTCTTAATTAGTTTGGCATGGGTAATTAGTCCCTACTTCTCCCCTCTCGTATCCCCCTTTCACTCGTAACCCTCTCCCCCCCTGTGCGGATTATTTACGCCGGGGACCGCCACATTAAACTTTGGCAATTATTAAGTCACCGTTCGTGTCCGAAGTTTGATAAGCTGCCTGAATAATATATTGTTTTTGATAGCTTGTTTCTACTATTTTAATTGTGATATGGTTATTTTGTTAAGTAGCACTTTACTAACAGTCGTTATTGTCCCACTGCTGGGCACAGGCCTCCCCTCTTTTCTTCCAGACTTCTCTATTTCTGCAGCGTCTAGTTCGTCGCGCCACGTTTTCTTGGGTCTGCCCCTGTTTCGGCGTTAAGTAGAACTACTGAATTAAAAATTTAAAAAACCACTAAAAAATTAATTTGGAAACTTTCGGTTACTGTTCCATAATAATAAAATATTGAAAGTTGCTTTGAAAAATATCGATAAATATACAAATTACAGTTGTTTGAATGGAGTTAAACTCAATATACACATTCATATCTCGCATAAGCGGAAGTCGCTCATTAAAGATATTTCAATATGCATTCAGCCAGGAAGCCTGGATTATATCGTTTAACGTAGAAAGCTCTATAGCAATTCCAAGCGAAATGGACAAATTTGTGGCAGGAAAGCAAGGTGACTTTTTTATTTTTATATGAATGGCAAATAAGAAGAACGTCGAATAAACCGTATTACTGGAAGCTTAGTGGGTAAAACCTTTGGTTCGAACTCGAGAGGGTGCAGGTTCGAACCACTGTGGAAGTGTGTACCAATGAGAAATTTTCCGATCTCAAGCACATAATACGCATTCATTCCCGTTGGAGAGCCATGCTTCGGCACGAATGGGCCGGATCACTCCAGTGGCACCACCACGGCCTTACAGATAACTGGCGTGAAACGGCATTGTGCTGTGTTTCGTTCAGTGAGTGAGTTTACTGGTGGCCCAACTTCCCTAATCCCGGCCTTTTTTATGAGGGAATAGGGATAGGGTATCCCTATTCCCTCATAAAAAAGGCCGGCAACGCACTTGCGACTCTTCGGATGTTACGAGTCTCCAGTTGGTTTGTGGCATTTTCGCCTGATCTAGACGGTAGCAGTCGTTACCCTATCTTAAAAATCTGTTATTTCTATACAAACCGCATTTGACAATAGCAAAGTGATAACACAACACTTTGTTGTCAATCGCGTTTTTTTTAGAAATGACAAAATACCTACTTACCCACCGTGTTGATTATGCGACTTAACTAAGGACATGATTTTGACAAATTCATTTTGAAAAAATAACATAACAAAATGCCCAAAAACAGCAACAGATAACTAGCCAATTGTTACCGATACAAGCATCGATATTCTAGCTAGTCTTATACAGACCTACTTACCTATACGCCTTCGTGGTCTAGTGGTACTGAGCACGGCTCTTGACCCGAAGGTCTGGGGTTCGATTCCCGCGTTGGAAACATGTTATTTCCAAGTTTGTTTAGGATAATGCAGGCTGACCACCTGATTGTCTGACAAGTAAGATGATCTATGCGTCGGATGGGCATGTAAAAAGTCGGTCCTGCGCCTGATCTCTCACCTGTCATGTCGGTCATCCATTCCACTGGGTAATGAGAGTAAAGGAAGAGTGCTCTTGTGTACTGCGCACACATTTGGGCACTATAAAATTACTCCTGCGTAACAGGTCTGATGTCTAAACCGACCACCGTCACCGAAATCGGTGTGGAAGTTATACGTCTACACAGGGCGAAAGCACTATAGGCATTGAGCATATAACCATAGAGTGGAAATGTTTTTAGTTTTGTTCGAACAATAATCCGCCCAAAGCCACTGCGCCCTGATTCGTCGTAAGTACTCACGGGTCTCTTATTGGTGCTTACTGTTTGTGTGTGCGAGCGATAGTTGGTTGGCGTTTAATTTATCAGTGACAAGTCACTGATAAGTTTCGGATACGGATGGAATAAATTACTTCTCTATTGGTTGTATGCTCGATGACTATGGGTCATTTCGTCACGTTATGTCAATTGTCACTTGTCCATGTGCACACGGCTGCAGCACAGTTCCGCGTGTATATCTAAGTTATTTATCAACAATAAATCCTAATAGTACATCAGATAAAACCTCAAATCACATCAAACCACAATAAGACTCCGAAATGTAAAATACAACAGCAGTCAGCCCTACTGAATAATTTATAAGGTCGCGAAATTACACAATCTATTTTAATTAATACAAACAACAGAATAAATTAAAGTAATTGCTTAAGTAGCTAAATGCATGGATCCCACTTGTTCGCTTCAGACGTCTTAATATTTGCTTCACGTAAATTGTCACACTACAAGCGTATGTTGACAAGTTGAGACAGCGCCGAGCAAAAAAAACTGGGCAGTGCTTAAGTTTGGGTAATCAGCAGATACATATGTCATTTGTTGGATGAGCAAAGCGAGCTTTCTATTACCCACTCCCCGTACATGTTTGTAGTAAACTTTACGGAAAAACTATAAGAGCTTTAGCTTTGGGCTTTAGCATAGTCATTTGTGTATATGTCTAAATATGTTTCAAATTAAAATAATAATATTTTTATTAATAATCATAAAAATATAAGATAGTACCACTAGCGCCATCTATAAAGATGTGCAACTGCGAAGATAAACCAAACTGAGTGTCCACATGGATTTGGAATCGTA
The DNA here is from genome assembly GCA_026546445.1 of Cyclargus thomasi. Taxonomy (NCBI): domain Eukaryota; kingdom Metazoa; phylum Arthropoda; class Insecta; order Lepidoptera; family Lycaenidae; genus Cyclargus; species Cyclargus thomasi. The sequence goes on from JAOTAV010021269.1 coordinate 10,868, forward strand.
AAAACATATTTAAAAATCTGTCATAGTCACAGAATACTTTGGAAAACCCAATGTTACAGCATTTAAAAAATCTCGCGAGCCCTCATAAGCTGCGCTTTTTCGCTAGTTTTATGTAATTTTTTTCAATTGTCGAAATCTTTCTGTCATGCATTGTAAAACTCTAGAATGATCTATCGCCAGCAATGTTTCCGGACTAATACGACCTGCAAACTTCCAAGAAGATAGGTGAAGTGGTAAGAATCAATTAGAATTCAGTTGTCAAATTTATTGTACTAAGGAGCCATTTCACCACCCCGTGATAAGTGTCAGAAAAGCAAACCACAATGTTTATTGACAGATTCCCCATAATTCATTTTTTTTCATCTTCAGTCAAATAAGTTGTGGATGGCCAATAGGACATTTATCAGGAAGTAGTGAAAAAGACCCTCAGAAACTGTTGCTGGTGCAGCTTCTTGATAGGTGTCGTATTTGATACCAGCAACGTATTTGCCAGATTCTCCATACTACATCTATCAGATATGTTGTGGATAGCCTATGCGGCTCTAGGAATTGGTAAAACAGGCCCTAAGCTTTTTATTATTGGCTCCACAGAAATATTATCTACTAGTTGGTGCCCGCAACTTCGTTGCGCAAAAATTTGTATATCACGCGGGAACCGCATATTTTCCCGGAATAAAAAGTATCCTATATGTTGCTCAAACCTAATAGGTGTTAAACAAAAAAAAATATTCAAATCCGTCAAGTAGTTCTTGAGATTATCGCGTACAAACATAAAAATTGACGACTTGTCGATATGTGTTCTATTACTGGTCCTTAGCAGCCCCACATTGATATTTTTTTTTAATATTACATGTACAGACACTCCAATTTTACTGTTTTATCATATGTATAGATATGCATTACAATTTACTGTAATTTCCCCTACTGCTGCGCCGTATATTCTACCTCGCAGTGTACAGAGCTCGTTACACACAAGAGCTTAGCAAATACAGGGTCCCCTGTTTTTCTTCCTAGACTCAATTGCGTCCCTTTGTTTCCATTGGGACATTTTAAATGATATTCCTTACCTTTTGTTGACAATTTTCGAAATTAGAACAACCTTCCTTATAATGACGCATTCGGGCACGGGGCAACACATTCGGTTACATGGTTAAGTATTATACGCTCGGGAGTATACACTGTGTACAGATGCGTTTTTAATTAGGTTTTTATCCATTTGTATGGATTGTAAGCCCGCTTGTAAATATTTAATGTGCTAGTAGGTCCGGCTGTTTTGCTATATGTATATATTATACTAATATTAAAAATGGGAAAATGTGTCTATTTGTCCTTTTCACGCCCTAACGACGCGACCAAAAGACCTATTTATTTTATGTTAATTTTTTGTATTTGATGTTATTTCCAAATTCAAAAGTGGGCAAAACCACGCGGATGGAGTTGGAGGCAACAACTAGTATATGATAAATATATAATAATATATAATCTTAAGCTCATATCAAATGTTGGGCAGGTTATTGAGGCAAGCTGAAACCTTGTCATATGCACTGCATACCTGGCTGATAAGAAGCGGGGCCTACCCTACATTATACCTAAAGTAAAAAAAAATATTCCAAACATATATTTGAGGCAATATGTATTTTTTATATGTTATAGTTGATTATTTAAAAAATAGAAAAAATGATAAATCAGATGATTTGTTTGGATTTTAACATTGCCAGGCGCGTGCGAAAATTGCTTGGAACTATAAAAAATGAATTTGTTAAAAATGGCAACTTTTAATTTTAATTAAAAGTTTTTTTTACTTTTTTTAGCCCCGCTTCTCTCCAGCCTGCCCTCTGATTCACGACGCGATTCCGCGCGGATTCGTTCCTTCTGGAACTGGAAACTTCCGTTAAAAGTGCCAGGAGTTTCCGTAAGAACATTTCCGTTTCCACGCGGAATCGCACCGTGAATCAGGGGGCAGATCTGTACTTTCGTATTAGGGTATAACAAGAGAGATACATTACAAGGTTACAGCTTGTCTCTAATACCTACTCCAAAAATTGCTACCAGCTCTCGGTTTAATAGCGGTCAACGCTCCTTTAGTCTCCAACGTACTGATTATTACCAGCAAAAATAATATTTTCATATGAAAATATTTTGTCGTATGCAATTTTATGCTAGCGGAGAATTATATTGTATGATGAAAACTATTCGAAATACGAGTACGCTTTCCGACTTCAGAACTTTTCTTGATTAAAGAGATTTCAGACGGTATGAAAAACAACACTTCTTGTTGGAATACCGTACTACATTTAAAAACTATTTCAAAAATGAAATGTAATATAAACGTAGGTACAATGGGTGAATTCGGTTTAAAGATCTTTATTTCCCATTAAGATATTTCGTCACTTGTATGAGAATAATAAATCTAGGTCGTCAAACAAAAAAAAAGTTAGTATTGTTGTACAATTAACTTAAATACTACATGAAAATGATCCGGCAATCATTGTATTAAGGGATGTCTTAGTTGGTAATAATATACATATAAATAACAGCTCTTCCACCGTTACTATTCTGCTGTCCTCAAGCTTAAATACCGCTTACCAATATGTGGTCGATTTTGAAATTTTCATGCCATCATAATAAGAAAAAAAAAGCTCTATCGACGTTTATTACCAAGATTTTTGTAGCTTTTATAGTCATCAAATTAAATTACAATTAATATTACCGTTGTAGAGTACCAAGCCCTTAAAAAACTGCCTTTTCTTTGCTCATAACTCAAAAAGTACTTTTGGTACACTGCCGTTCTCAAACTTTTTAGTACAGCTGTAGTTTGAGGACGGCAGTATTGTGCCCAATCTAGGCGGTAAGGATCATTAAGCCTAACTCAGTAAAGAAAATGTAATTTCCAAACAAACCGCGATAAACATCAACAAAGTGACAACACAGCACAACCAAAATATCAAATAAATACCACTTTATGGCATAAACAATAGGCTTCATTTTGCTCTACGCCAATTCAAGGCAGTCGCGTCATATGCAGCTAGACAAATATCACTAGAAAATAAAACGCTTATGTTGTGTCGGTACCCACAATAAGCGTAGTAATCCTGCATCGCGCTATCGAAGTCTTTAAAAACGGCGGTATATATACGATAGCGTGGGCGCGCGGCCTGACCGAGTATAATACCTTTCTCGGACGGAAGATCTTACTTTGGCCACCACGCTCAATTCCAACATTGATGACCCCTACACTGGTGACCCCCACACTTTATGACGACAATATCATAAAGTGTCGAGGCTTGCAGCGAAGATCGGAACTTTAACTTTAGAATTGGGCAAAAGCCGAAAGCACATTAGCATCGACTGCTCAGATGTAACTTAAAAAAAAAGAGATCTTCCGAAATAATAATTAATTTACCGTATCGGTTTCAAAACCTCATAATTACACAGCACGAAACATAACATGCATAAAAAAGCTATGTTCTCTAAATCGCAGGATTCGAGCAATCAACTTTTAAGTGGTTAAGTTGGCAAAGAGATTCAAGTGCTTTAGCTTTGTTCAAAGTTTTATAACTTTTTATGTAGTTTTGAGATTACCGACTCTGTTAACCGCTTACTTTTTATTTAGTTTATTTTGAAAGTGATACCTTCGTTAGTTTAACTCGAAAAGTTCTTAACTAGCTAAAGAGCTTTTTTTATGATATTAAGGGGGCAAGCGAGCAGACGGGTTACCTTTTGGAAAGCAGCTGCCGTCGCCCATGGACACCCGCGATATCTGAAGAGTCGCAACTGCGTTGCCAGCCTGTATGAGGGAATAGGGAATGGAAATAGGAAAAATGGATTAGGGAAGTTGGGCTACAAACGTCATTCTATTAGTAAAACGTTTTGCGGGATAGAATGAAAAGTACTAAGTAGTTATTATTATAAGATAATGCCCGTAACTTCGTGGTGACGTAGTTCATTTTCAGCTCGGAAACCGCTCATTGTTCCGGAAGAAAAAGTATTTTTTGTCCTTTTTCTTCAAGTATCTCCATTATAAATACCGTACCGTAGTGAGTAGATAACGTACAGACAGATAGACATACGTTTCGCAGTTGTAATCATAAACGCCCTAAAGCAGAAAAACCATCTGCAGGAATCATTGCAATTTAAACAAGTTGTATAAATTTCTAGAATGACTATTTGAAGACCTCGATTTTTATACCCTACTAGACCTCAATGGGCAAAACAAGTTTTTGTAACTTCACAATATTGACTTCAAGATCCGCCATGTTGATTTTTTATGTGTCACTTGCGCGATCAAGACAAATCTAGCGATTCCTCACACGTTATCTAGTAAGATACGTTATCTAAATCCAGCAGGCCTCTCAGGCTAGAGAGCGTGCCGAACAATTAAATATACATACATACATACATGCATACTATACATATATACATACGTGAAGAGGTAACTAACAGACAGACACACTTTCGCATTTATAATATTAGTATGGATATGGATTAAAGAAGTATCGATATTATTAAGTTACGTGTCTTTTTTGAAGTTAGGGGGTAAATGGGGGGTAAAGCTTGTCAGAAACGTATTTCCAATAAACATTGAATTGGGGATTACCACCGACGCTAAACCGCTCGCCGACGCCACGTGATGACAGAGTGAAGTTTTATCCCCACACCGTAAAATAAAGCCTAAGTAAACCCTTTTAGTTCTCTAGAACAAAACGTTTTAGACATAAATAAAATTCTTTTGTGATGGAATGATTGTTACAAAAGTTTATTACTTGCAGGCTTCACTCTCGTCAATGAGTATTTTTATTCAAACTTTAACCTCTGGGGTGGAATTTATCAAAATATTTTCTAAGCCGATGCTTACGTTTTAACATCTACCTGCATGCCAAATTTCAGCCCGATCCGTCCGACCGCTCGGCTTCGTTAACCATTCGACTCGTTCGTTTGATCAACTCGTTAACGAGTACGACGAAAGATTGTGTGGATGTTTCCACGATGATCGTACTAATCGATCAATGATCATCACTTACAAGTTCCAGTGTAATAAGCGCAATGAAAAGTTAAATAGACAATTTACTTATGTCTGATTTTAACTAAACTTTATACAACCTAACTTTAATAGGCACTTTTATAGCGTTCCAATGTATTTTTTTTTTGTTGCAGGTAAATGGCGAGATATACATACAAAAGAATTGTAAGTACCTTATTATTAATCTTATAATGATAAATGTTTTAAAGAAGAAAATGCTATTACGTTGTTGGCCAATCACTTTAAAACCACTGATCTCTATATAAATACGCTGGAGCGACGACAAGCCTAGCCATTGTAAGGAGATTTGATATGCGCCATTTTGGCGCTGACGGCAGAGGTGAGCGGGAAAGAGACTAATGAGAATATATCACACACTCTTTTATAGTTTACCTATGAAATTTTATCACTAATTTAAATATAAACTATATAAAAAGTAACATGAAATCATAACCAAACTTTATCTCGTCAAACTTTTAGTTAAACTTAAAAAAAATAGAATTGAAACGATTAAGTCGCCATTGGCCAATTACGTCACATTTAGTTCTTTTTCATTCCTGACGGGGCGCTCCAAATCGTCTCGGTAAAGAGCCGTCATTTCAAAGGCTATCGTCAGTCCAGCGTATTTTTATTATAGGGGTCAGTGGCTTAAAACGAAGATCCTTATTTGATTTCTAAGAAACCAAGATGATCGTATCAGTTCGTAGGAGGATTAAAACAACCTACGATAATATTATGAGTGACCGCGGTCCTTATTGTGGGAATATAATGTAAATAATTGGAATATTATAATATATTTTATATGATGACTGGCGGACCCCAAAGTCATTGTCCTGGCGGTCTTGGTTTGTGAATCTAAATCATTCTCAAACCACATAACACAAACACTTAATTTCATCAAAATCGGAAAAGAGCTTCATTTAGGAGGAACTCAGTGACAAACACTCCCACAATATAATATAGTACATTAAGCTAAAATATTTTATTTTGAGGTAAGTAATTTTATGCGATACTCAGCAAATTCTTATAAAATGCTTGTAAACACCGTTCTCTTTGACACCATATAGTAAATATATCTATTATACCTTCAAAATTTGCTAAAATTAATTGAAATTCCAAGCGCAATTTGCCATCCAAAGCAAAGTTTCAGAAGCTTTATTTATTCTCAATATTTGCCATTCCAACAAGTTTCGTGTTGTTCTAAATAATACTTTAATTACACGTACCATAAAGTATGGAATCGTACACTAAATTTTGCACAAAAGAGAGTTTTATCAGGTAAGCATTGCAACTGACCGCTCCTTTTGTTTAGCATAAAGTTACGAGGAATTTTAATACCTTTATATTTATAATCTATTATATAAAAATAAAACGGGTTTTCTTTCCTGATGCTAAAACTCCAGAGCGCACAAACCAATTTCCATGGTTTTGCATTCTTTAAAAAATTAAGGAAAAATTTTACGAGAAAAGCAGGAAAGGAAAAACATTCTTCACATACAGCGCCATCTTTGATACATGTCATGCACTACAATGTTGCTTGACACCTACTCATTGTACTCTGGTCTCTGCTCAGTTAATTTCTCATATTAGAGTTTAAAATATTCATTCTTAACTTTATTACCACGCGGATGGAGTCGCGGCAACAGCTAGTTTAATATAAATATGAAATTTTATTAAAATCATCATGGATACAATATTTACGTTGGCTGATCATTAAAATTCTGGTCTTTACGAGTTTACTTTCGGAACCTGAGCTTGTTAAATGTTATTTCATTTATAATAATAAGATCCATGAGCGCGTACTTATCTATACATATAATAAAAGTGTAGAAGTGAAAATTCTGTTCATTAAAGATATTCAAAAAATAATAAGCCTTTCTATAGGGGGGTCTTTCTACGTCGATATAGAAGCCAAAAATGTAGTTAGCTTTTTTGTATGTCTATCTGTCTATATGTTTGTTCCAACATCACATTTGTTGAATTTCAGAACGCGATATTAGATCCTTCAACGCGCACGCGAATTTGAACTTTATGCAGCGGTAGTAAATTACAAATTGACTCTACATTTTATTTAGAAAACGTTTGTATGGGAAATATAATAAATAGAATGCTGTTTTGAGGATTTTCCCGGCAATTATTCGAATTTTTCTCACCTCTTAAACCTTCCCTAGACCTCCACGAATAATTGAAGACTTTTAGCGAGGCTAACGAATATATATATATATATCAAAATCTATGCGGTTTGAATATTTGAATTTGGAACCCATCCATGATAATTATTATATTCTTTGCCGTTTAAAGCGGCTCTTGTGATGGATCGATCGCTTTGAATATTCATGGAACCAGTTAATTTGTGACATTAATATAATGTTGGCATGTGATATAGGTATAATATAATTATAATGTCACTCGTGTTATTTCGTGTTGATAACACACGGTAAAGTTATTGAATAATTTGTGGGCAGTATAATCCGGTGTGAATTTGGGTCTGACCTGACACCTAACAGGCAGGCGCTCAGCTTCATACGAGAAGTTGTGACACTTATTGTGAAATGAAAGCAACAAGAAAATACTTTATAAGATATTTTGCCTCGTTTCGGGCGATTTTGTTAAGTGCAGTTATCGGAAATGTATGAATTCTAGGAATTATGCGTGTAACGCGGAAACATACTAATCGGACGCGACTTACGTACGCGACTGACAGCCGCGATCTAGATAATAACCGTACAATCAGGGAAGCAAAAACAGAGCCAGATTGTGGATCTAAATATATTGGTCGCGTTATGACAAACCCAGCCGACAGATCACGACTTACATAGAATTGACATATTCCGAATAAACTGCGTAGGTCCGACGACGGGCTCTCCTTTGATTTTCCGCGTCATACATTGAAGTGTGCAAACTATAAGGCGTAAGTCACGGACGTTTCGTATGCACTGTCGTGCTCAATCAGTTTATTTTTATTTATTTTTTTGTTTTTAAGTTTTGTTTTTGTCACATTTAAAAAGTGTCATTTATACGCCGCTGACCGCCGAGTGTTTCTTGTTTCATATATTACAATTCTTAGGAAATGTATAAAATTCCTTGAGCTTGTAACACCGTCCTGTTAACATATTATTTTCTTTTATTCTTAATTAACAAAAGCACTTAAGAAACTGAATACGTCTGAAACTTCAAGATATCCAAATCTAGCTTTGAATATAACAATGGAAAGACCGATTTTTTTTCATTAAAATATCGTTCGCTCTTTGTTATGTTTATTTTATTTTCTTCTCTCTTATGTCTTAGCAGATCCTTTGTTCACGATGAAAGAAACGACGAAATTTTCTGGAGTTATTGTATTTAGGAGACATTTAGGTAACTCTTTAGTTAAGTGGATGTTTCTCTAAATTTCGAAAGGTAATTAACGAATTAAAATAAGTCATAAATTAATTTATCACGTCACGTTGACAGATGGTCAACACGTAAACAATCTAAATTGAAAATATTTAGAAATACTTTTACTTTTAATGGTTTTGAGCATATTTTTTCTGCATTAATACCTGAAAATGTAAAATATTCTGAGCTCATGAATATCTATTGAATGTAAAAGGAAATAGGTTCAAAGATTGTTTCTTGATTTGTGGTTGACGAGTTTCCCCTTCCTCGTAATATTTTCTGGCCTTTTAGAAACACACTGGTAGTTAGTGGCGTAACTATACCGTTCGAGGCCCGTGGCAAATTCATTTTCGTTCCACTATGTCAATCCAATACAAAAACACGTTGAGCGATTATTGTAAAAAATAATCGCTTGCCACTTGTCTAGGGCAGCCCGATCGGGGGCCCCTTCCGGCTGGGGGCTCGTGGCATTTTGCCGGCTTGCTCTTAGTTACGCCATTTATACGCGTATAATAGTTTTTTGCATCGCAGAATTAAAAAAAAATTGTGGCGTAGTCATTAAATGTAGATTTTAATGAAATTCTGAAATATACTAATAGGTCAGGTCACGTAATTTATTTGAAAATAATTATTATGACTAAATGAACCCGTGGGATAAAACGAAAATCTTTATATCGTCGAATATATCGTCGGATCAAAATAAATAGGTACGGATTTTTATACCAATTTTGATTAGGTTTTGTGTCAAATTACGGTGATTCAACAAAACCTGTTCAAGGGCAAAACCGAGGGTAAAAACAAATAAGCGAAATGAATGTGCGACTATAAACAGTTTATCTGCGAACGACGTTCTACAGAATTACATCGGTTAATAGTTTTAATTTTTATCAAGTGAAATTAAGAAAAGTACTGAAAAGCACTTTCCCGAGTAATATCAGGATCTCCTTTACGTCGGACGATACAGCTGAAGTTCGCTAGGACATTGTAGCACAGATTAAAAGTACTCTCAAGGAATTTCTCCCTCAAATTAAAGTTTTAAAAAGATTGAAGTGTCAGGATTGTACTTCTGTAGTGCTTTTTACTGTTCGAGTTTGCACTTAGGTAACCGACAATGTTTTAAAGGATTATAATATTTTAAACTCATTTTTAGACGGGTAGAATTTTTCTGAGGATTTTAATGCTTGCGGAGTATTTTAAAAGGAGTTTATTAACTAGCGCTTATTAATTGAAGCTAAATTTGTGACAGACATGCTAAATACTTTTTTTATCTTGACAAAATAAACAATTTTCGCGCTAATAAGTAATTTTTACAGTACCGTACCCAAAGGGTAAAAATTGAACCCTATCCTGCCTGTCTTTTTTCACAGAATATTTCTATTGCCTTTAACGACAAATACTAAAAAATAAATTAAATATTTAAGGGGGGCTCTCATACAACTAATATGTTTTTTGCCGTTTTCCTTGTTTTGATAATAGATGTCGATGTCTACATAACGCTATCGCTAATGTGATATGGTCAACAATCGACTGTTATAACTGCTCATATTTCATAAACAGATTTTCCAAAGTTTTTGCTCTCTATATTTGGTCTGAAACCCTTTGTGCAAGAATCCAACTCGCACTTGATTTGTTTTTTTAAGTAACGTGAAAAAAATTGTTAGATTGTTACTCCGTCGTTTTCAGTGAATCAGAAATAAATATTGTTTCATTATATATTAATGCAGACAGCAGATGTAAATACGCATATATTATGAAGCGCAGAAAAACATATAATTTTATTGCGAACCCTTAGCAAAATATAGCATGTTATAAAAATATAGAGTCACTAAACATTCTAGGTTTTTTTACCTTTGGATTTCTGTGTGCGTGATCCTTAAGTCTTTGGCAAAAAGGACTCGTCAGTGATAAACATAGACCACAATAGAAGTAACATTCAGTAGACTATGTTGATACTAAATTATTTCACTAATGCACCATTATGAGTTTTTTTTGTCCCCAAGTGAAATTAATAGTTACTAGTAGATCGCCTTGTGGACGAAATTCGATTTGAAAAGTTGAAGTCTGTGATTGAAATGATAAATATTTCTCAATTAAATCACAGACTTCAATTTGGAATAAAAGTATCGTTACCAGGCATTCAAATTAAAAAAAAATATTACAGACAAGAGGATTTCGTTAATGATTATCGTGTCATATTAAAATATTATAGTGTACGTGCAGTAGTATGCATAGCGGTTTATTTGTTAAAAATATGTAAGATTAAAGCATATTTTAAAAAAAGATTGGTATTCCACGCTCCTCCTCTAAATCAACTATAACTGGGAAAAATTTCATGCTCTTACGCGTCTTTTCTTAAAAGGGGTATAAAGTTTTCCGCTCGCGTGTAATTATATAGATATAGCTCTCTGATCTGAATTATATCATCGTGTCAAATAGAAAAATATGACAGCTATATTTTGACATAATATGTCAGCTTGACACATCACACGACAGTTGACACGGAAGATCCAAGACTATTCCACCTGGGAACAAATGAAATATCAAAAATATTTATTAGTTTGTCTCTGAGAGAGCAGTACTCGTATAATAGTTAAAGAGTAGAAGTAAGACTTGCTCAGCCCAGAGTCAACTCAGTCAGTATTTCCGCACGTGACTCTGTATTCTTTTATTTTTTTTATTACACTTATGTTTTTATCTGTACGCCGTTAGGATTGAATGTGTTTTCGTACTAGGTGTAAACACAGGTAATAAGAGACGAAACATTTACAAATTTCTATGAACTAGAGTGATGTGTCGAGAACTATCGCTGCTGTACTAACACTTATTAAGAGAACGATTCTATTTATCCACTATATTTAGTCATTCTACCTCAAGGTTACTCCACTGTATAAAATATACTGTGTATACATTAACGGGCGTATCAGACGCAGATGTGGTAAAACTTTTCATACTTTCCCAATACTTTGGTGCCGCAAGCGATTTGCCGAGCTTCACACAACATACACTTGGAAAACAAAAAACTTCATGTATAATGGAATGTCTTATTTAATGATCAAAGTATTATAAACAAAAGAGCAATTTTTTGAGGATGTTTTTTTGTGGTTCTGTACTCATAGGGCAAAAATGGAACCCTATTACTAAGACTTCGATGTCTGTCTGTCTGTCCGTTTGTTTGTCTACAGGCTGTATCTCAATCTATATTAGGGTGCTAAAATTTTCACATATTATGTATACCCCTACTACAACAAATACTATAAACAAAATAAATAAAATATTTAAGGATGGCTGTGATCCAAAAAACGTGATTTTTAGCCAGTTTTGTCTTTTGTTCATAGATGTCGTTAAGATGTTGTCTACATCGCGCTATTGCTTGATAGTACGTAAACGGCTATAGCTGTTTTACTTTCAGAAACACGTTAGGTCTTAACTTAGACTTTTCGAAAAAAATTTTTTTATAGGTTATATATAAGTTTATATAAGTATATATATATATAAGTTTTTTATTTCTATCGGCACCGAACCCTTTTTGAGTTTTAACCTATTGAAAAACAAGAAAACGTTCACCCCTAGACACTCAGTATGTAATCAGATGCATTTTAGGATTTTTTCAGAGAGAGTCTGTTTTGAAGGCATGTAGGCCATATTGGTTACCTACTGCCAGTAGCGTTTTTGAACCAATATGGCCTACATGCCTTC
>JAOTAV010021280.1:0-15804 GCA_026546445.1 Cyclargus thomasi
CAAGTCCCTCGGGTACTTAGCACAGGGCCAGACTGACGTGGTGTGAAGCGTCCATAGATATTATTATATTATTATTAATAAACATATTATATTTTGACCTTTGATCATATAATTTGGGTTGGGCCTACCTTTGATATTAAAATAAATAGCTAATTGCGCTAATTTCCAGAGCGCGGCAGTCAAACTGGTCTCTTTTATAGTGTTTGCTATTGTCGCAGGTGGAGTGTTACGGAGAAGTTTCTAAAAAGTGCCTGAACATTTAAAAAAAGAACTTACATCACATCCGTATAAAATTAGTTCCAATTTCCCCTATAAAAATCGTAGATATGACGGGACGAACTGTGTCGGGACCGCTAGTTTATGTAAAAACAAAAAAAAAATTGCCGCCTGTTCTCCTACGACACCTACTACTACTACGCTTGTAACATTTTGTTAATATTGTTACAAGCGATCTTGAAATACAATATACTTAAAGCGAGTGTTCGGCAGACTGAAATAACATATGGAGAAAAGTAAAAATAACTGCTCTATGATAATAATAGTGCCCGGAGTGATACCACGGCCTCACTGGCGTTGTGTTTTGTTGTGTTCAGTGAGTGAGTTTACCGGCGGCTTAACTTCCCCAAGTCCTCCTATTCGTATTCACATTCCCTATTTCCTCATGAAGGCAGGCGACGCATTTGCGACTCTTCGGATATTACTAGTGTGCGGATATTACCATGGGCGACGGCAGTTGCTTTCCATCAGGTAACCCGTCTGCTCATTTGCCCCCTAAGTATCATTAAAAATATATATAATGCTTCGTCTCCCGTACAAACGCAAGTCTATTCAAGTTCTCTCCACTGCCTACACTGCCTTAAAATAATTTAAACCTTATAGACCTTTAATTTACAAATTCGCCCAGTAGCTCTAATTTGTCTAAAAAATAAATTTATTAAAAATTTAATAACAAATTAAGATATATACACCTGCATAAAATCTAAAAATTATGCATGCAGTTTTTAATTGGATGTCTATATTAATTTAAAAAAATATAGAAGAGATTTGTAGGTAGTATCTTGTATGTAGGAGTTTTTTAAAGTGGCTTTGCCTGCCCTAAAAGATTTTTTTTAATCCCTGTTTTATCTCCAAAGTCGAAACATGCTAAATATTACAACCCATTATAGTACGCGTAGCTACGTTGTCGTTGATACTTCGTAAAAAAACTTACTTTTCTTTCTTTATGTTTTTTACTGCAGTAACTAACTTGTTTCTCATGATTCTTGTACCCTTAAAATCGATAAAAGTCATAATTTTCTGGTGTGAATATTTCGTAAAATAAAAAATACGCAGACTGAGTGTATATAATAAGGAATAATATGATAGGACAAAAAAATATCGGAAGCAATAACCAAATCACTTGTAGTAATAACTTAAAGTTTAATTATTACATGTATTAAGTATAAGTTGTTTTGTTTTTACTATTTCCTTATCACTTGATGCTAATTGCTTGATTAAAGGACTGTTCCACGACGCTGGGTCGAAGAGGCTATTCACTACTTACATATTTGAGAGATACTCCATCTGTCAGATAAGTTGTGGATGTCCTATCCGATAGGTTGAAACAGGAAGTGGTAAAACTCTAAAAATATCAATATTATTTTTTACATACTTTTTGGTTAATTAATATAATTGACAACCGACTAGATTAATTTATTTAGAGATAAAACTTGCTACAAGCCAGACGTGCAAATCACCCTATAATCTGCGATACAAGTTGTTTGGAAAATAACTGGCCAGTACTAATATCTTCTGCGTATTTTAAAACCCGTATACGACGTGTTTACGTCATTGAGTTCATCCGCTTCTTCTACAATAAGGTTATCTTCCTAGTGTTAATCTCTTTTTATATAAAATGTATCCCACGGAAAAATTTAATGGGAACAAAAAATATCCTATATTTTAAGTAATTGAGTTCAGAACCCTTAGGTAGGTGAGTCTAGATGTTATTGTAGCCTCACACTGTTATATAGTAGCCATCTTACAGCGAAAGAATATTTGAAATTAGTTAGAAGAGTTGCAAGTGCGTTGCCGAAGTTTTAAGGCGAAATACTCTCTGCTCTTTAGGATTTGGTATTTGCTATTTTAGCGGTTTTTATTGTTCGGGAAAGGTGGAACTTGCGACGCTTCGTGTTCTTCGCTTTCGACATACTTTACACCACACCACAAGTACACGAATACAATATACAAAAGAAAGAACATTATAGCAAAAATAAATGAAAGAGTAAAACAACAAAACGTTAAAACAAAAAAAGATCAATTTTAATAAATGTGAGGCAGTGCGATGCTAAGATGTCAAAAAGGATTCCACTCAGGTTATGATCGCGGTATGGGATGCCTGTACCGCGAGGCCTGGTATTCTGTGGATCCGAAAATATTGTGTCAGACGATGACATGACGATTGACACATAACTAAACGCGGTATGATTTGCATCTCTTTCCTCCCTCTTTTAACTAACGCAGCAAGGTGTTGACCCTGATTTGAGAGCCACTCCTACTACTCCTCCTACTACTCCGGTCCACACCTGTGGTGTGGACCGGAGTAGTGGCCGCACCTCACTCGCGATTTCGGTACAGAATCGCTTTCCATATACCCTGTCCTTACCCAAAACAGTGCACTGTATTAGGGGAGACTGATCAGCGACTCTGGCCTTCTGCATGTCTATATACACGCGACCTTCCCTGGTGAGGCACATCCAAATCTCCGGGGACACTTCTAATACACATGGTGTAAGGCTCACTTCTACACGACTTTACCCTTACCCTATAGTCATCCCCGTCCAGGATATGACGTATAAGGTACTTATTCTGAACACGGAGTTATTTAAAAAATAAAAAACATTAATGTATTAGTTATATCAGAAAAAATCATCGATTTTTACGTTGGCCTAGAATAAAACCTACCTACGAACTAGCATATTTTTGGAGATGATACAGCTATTTTTGTCTTTAAATGTACACTTAAGATTTAAGAATACGATAAACGTACGAAGATAATGTCTTTTTAACAAACTTTTAAAAATAAGAAGATTCTATTTTCAGCTGTGTATATTTTTAAACACCTAAAATACACTATTTTGCGTTCTAATAAACATGCTATGTAAAGTACATTGTAAAAACTTTATATCAAGTGATTTCAATATTTTGTTGAATTATTATAAGATTTTAACCTATGTGGCTTATGCATTTCAATTTTGGGTACGACCAGTAGGTGTTTTTAACGATCGTATTTTTTGTCTTAAATAAATATTGTTATTGTAGACGAGGCAATTTTTGAATCAAGAAATAATAACAGGAAACGTAGGTGGATTATATAATAATAGTGAGTGATTCGGTAATTAACAATTTTAAAAATTTTTCCACAAATTGAGACTTTAAAGACAAAAAAAAATAAATTTATTAAAAATCAAATTATGGAGTTTAAGATGATATGCTCAAATTTTTAGGAAAAAGTGCGAGTTGGATTCGCGCAAGAAGGGTTTTGTACCCGCAAAGAATTGAGGAACCAGAGTTCTAAAAGTCAAACAGTCTTTGCTTACACTTCGTGTGTTTTAGTGCCATCTAATACCAAGAAGAATAAACTTGTAAAAAAACGTTTTTTGTATGAGAACCATGCTTAAATATTTAATTTATTTTGTTTTTAGTATTTGTTGTTGTTGTGTGAAAATTTCATTTCTGTCCGTCTGCCTGCCTTCAGTCTGTCTGTTTCTCAAGAAGGTTGATAGCTAGAGAATTGAAATTTTTACAGATTTTGTGTTTGCGTTGCCGCTATAACAACAAATACTTAAACCAAAATAAATTTAATAAATAAGAGTAATTATTTGATCGATGTCAATAATGGCAATTGACAGGCACTTGAAATTTATATAAAGTACTCAATTTCATTTAAACTTTACTAGTCAGTAATAAAATTTTTACCAATGTTTCCTCTAATATAGTACGGAACCCTTCGTGAGCGAGTCGAACTTGCACTTAACTGTTTTTTATTATTTACAAAAATAGTAGCTCGAACACCTTGTGGCGATAACCACATTAAGCGTAATAATTCTGCATCGCGCTATCGAAGTTTTCGATACATGGCCTTATATAAACGACAGTTGAAATGCATCACGTGGGCTTCGGCCTGACCGAGCATAACACCTCTCTCGGTCGGAAGATCTTCCTTCGGCCACCACCTAAAATACAAGTGGCGTGAATATCACGCGTTGCTCAAGTGATCTATGTCGTTATAAACTTCAAATTCACAACTCACAAGACGCCATTACAAACTAAAACTGAGTTTATAAGACCGATGTATTTATGTTTATCAACAACTTCGACAGTGGGACACTTACAAGAGATGTTCGAATTAGATGAATATAGGCATTTATGTTCGTGGGCTATAACAGCTGATATGTGTTTTATTATTCGATGAGCGAATGTGGAATATTTTGGTTTTTTGTGAGTTTATTGCTAAGCCGAGATCGTGAGCCCATTTGCAAATTTTACGTGTTGGATTAGTAGTTGTGCTTCGCGGATGTTTCTGTGCGCTACTAATAAACAATTGTATCATCGGCAAACTGGTAATTTATTATTTTGCTCATAACATTTACGTAAAGTACTCGGTACTGCCGAGAATCGAACCTTGGGCTGTGCCTTTTTTTGTCGGGTACATAGTACTAAAGTGACCGTTAACTTTGACTGTTGTATATCTATTCATATGATAGTTAATTAGTAATTTTAAGATAGGACCTTGTACTCCATTTTGTGACAATTTTTCAAAAAGCGTATTATAATTAAGCATGTCAAAAGCCTTACTAAAATCTACAAAAAGAGCAAGAACATGCATTTTATTATTGAGACTTTCATTTATTTTATCAGAGAATTTATTCAAAAGTTGTATGGTACTTTTGTGCTTTTGAAAACCATACTGATTTTCGCTAATTATGTTGTTTGATGTCAGATATTTATTTAGTTGATCACTTAGGAATCTTTCTATTATTTTATCTAAGATGGACAGTATAGTAATAGGACGATAGTTATTATAATCACTTACTTTTCCTTTTTTATATATAGGCCTTATTACACCAATTTTGAGTAGATCAGGGTAAATAGAGGTTTTAAGACAGCAGTTAATGAGATTTGTCAATACAGGGACTAGATGATGCGATATAAGTTTAATATCCTTTGCCCGAATATTGTCATACCCAGGACTTTTTTTATCATTGAGTTTTTGTATGATCGAATGAATTTGCTTTTCTTGAGCACTTTGAACATACATCGATCTATCAGGAACTAATTCATACGATCTTGTGTTAAGCAACTTCTTATTACAAAAATTGCGAAAGCTAATGGTATTATTTTTAAACTCCTTAGCAAAGTTGTGAGCTATTAAATCTGGGCTAATAGAAAAGTTTTTTATAAGTATATCGTCAATACAATTAATTACTCTACCCGTTAACTTATTTATTATTTCCCAAACTTTTTTAGTATTAGTAAAACAGTTGTTTATGTTAGTCTGAATATGTCTATTTTTTAAGTAATTTGCGTATTTATTTGTTTTATTTCTAAAATTATTGTAAAATAATCTCTTTTCGGAATTATGTTTATCTTTTAACCAAATTTCATATAACTTATCACGTTTTTTACACATCCTTTTAAATTTTATATTCACCCACGTACATGCCTTTCGTTTACTATGATTACTAATTTTAATGGAATATTTACATTTGCTATAAGCATTGTTGAAGCTATCATATACATATTTTACAATATCGTTAGGGTTAGTAAACTCTAAAGGTTTGATCCAATCTAAGCTATTCAGCTCATTATACAATTTAATATCATCTATCTTGTTTACAATTTTATTGCTAGATAAGTCACCTAACCCTAAAACGTCGGTTATGGCGCATCCGATTATGTAATGATCGGCGAGCGCAGTGTTTATAACTGAGGTGTAAATATCGCGTGAATCTGTGTTTCGCATAAACAGATGGTCGATGCATGTGTGAGTTACAAAATCACCATATTTTTCTATACGTGTATAGGATGACACACCGCTATTAAAACCTAACTCACATAAAGAATCCAAGTATAGCTTACTTTTTTGGCTCGATTCACAACGAATATCTATATTCATATCGCCTATGAGTAAAAATGTATCTTTACGATTTGAACAGCTTTTTAATAAGTTACACAGTTCAATAATAAATTTGTCTTTTGTGGTGTTAGGAGGTCGATATACAGCACATATTTTTAAACTATAGTTTTCTATTCTTATCTCACCACTAATACACTCAAACTCATGCATGCTAGAGATATTAAATCTATTAAATGATACAGATTTATGCACATACAGTAAAATACCGCCTCCTCTTTTATTACATCTTAGCTGCGAGTGAACATTATAATCTTGTAGGTGGAATAGTTGTACCTGGTCATCACTTATATTTACTTCTGTTAATATAATGAAATGAATAGTACATTTAGAGTTTAATATAAGGAATTCTAATTGTGCAAAGTTCTTTTTCATAGATCTTATGTTCGTGTGAAAAAAGTACAAAGGATGTGACGAGTTAGGTACGAAGTTAACAAAATCATTCCATGTTTGGCAATTACTTTCAATGAAATTAAGATTGTTTATTAAATTAACCTTAGATATTTTTGGGACAAAAAACAAAAATTACTTTTCAAGTATTAACGTAGATAGGGCTGAGCACTTATAAATAAAGTTAAATAACTTACTCATTTATATGGAATGACTTTGCGTTTTCGATGTCTCGTACCGAGCGTATTGTAAGAATTTTAGCCTTATCTTCTTTACGGATGAGAATGTTTCCATTTTTGCACCAAATGTATTTGTATGCATGTTTAAGTTCGTCCTTTGTCTTCCATAGCAGGAAGGCAGTTGCAGAGGTCAGGGATTCGCGTAGGTAGACCTTCCCATCGTTGTCAATGTTGACATTTATTCCAGGGATAGTTTTAGCGGCTTCTAACCACGAGTCACGCACACCTTCACGCAGAACTACGGTAATAGCTGAGTGAGTCTTCTTCTTGGCATGGAAAGATCGATTTTGTTTTCTGTAAGCTTTGACCACATCTTCAGTATTTTGCTTAATTGCTACGGCCACTTTCTGGACGATTTCTTCTACCTTTTCATTATCGAGCTCTTTGATGCCACATATTTCAAGTCGGTTTGCTAGATGCGTCTGCTCCAATAAGTTTATCTTATTTTCTAAAGCTTCGTATTTTAAACTTGCATTTCGAATATTGTTTCGTAGATCGGAACATTGGTTTTCCAAAGTTTTTACCTGCTTGTCATATGATAGCATCTTTTTCTCATACTCGTCAATTTTATCGGAGTAGAACTGTAAAGTACGCTGGAGTTCTTGTCTTATAACTTCTTTCACTTCCGATCGAATATCACGTAGAATCTTGTTTGTAGTGAGATCGGTGGCTAAAGAGTTAGAATAAGACTCGGTGTCGGTATTTTCCTCTCCATAATCTTCAGGCATGATGCACGAAACTCGCCCTGTTTTAGTGGCGCTTGCGCATGACTTGCAGTTCCAGTCGACCGAATCGGTGGAATGTATGGCGCTCAGTTGATCGGTTGATATTGCAGCGCATACAGCATGTAACCACTTATTACATTTATTGCACTGAAGCCCGGGGGCTTTTTTATTAAGTAGTTTTGCACATTTGGCACACTTCGCCATTTTTAGTTCTCGCTGCGACGCGGCGTAGCAATACCGACAGATTATGCGACTATACGGGGTCAATGTCCGCGCGCTACTGATATAGTTTACCGGTGGCCCAACTTCCTTAATTCCCCTATCCTTATTCCCATTCCCTATTCCTCATAAGGCAATTTACAAACGAATCAATGTGCTTAGGAACAATAATAGATCACAAATCGACAAAAAAACTTGTCTGTTTGTATGCGCTAATCTCTGGAACTACTGAACGGATTCGAATAAATCTTTTTTTATTTAATAGCTATTCAGTCTAGGCAACGCACAGGATACTTATTATTCTGAGAAACCTACAATGTCCTGTGCAAATTGGACACTTCCATCGTATTTTTTTGCATCTAAGCTGTGGAACTTAAGATTAGGAATCTTAAGTTATAATTATTCCACTACTTAGGTTACGTTAAATATTTTTCACGTTCATAATGTTACAAAGAACATATTATGTCTTCACCCCTGGGAAAATTTACATAAAACAGATTCGTATGAATTTAAAGTGAAAATGTGCAGTTTAAATGAACAAATTGTTATATCATTTTGCTGCTATAGTTCCCTTGGGACAGAAAAAGTTGAAGTTTCATTATTGTTATCCGTTGTTACCGTATTTAAATCTACTAATGAACTTTAAGAAAAAGTTACAAATTATACACAAAATATTTAAAGAAAATTTCTACACATACATAAGATTTTTTTAAATTAATATAAGGAGGTTTGGGGTTTGAAACCCCTTTCTCGTATAATAATAAAAAAAATAGTCAATCCCAAAATTGCTAGCGACAAAACCTCAATTTGAAGCTCCAGAATAATAACATTTTCACTTGAAATTTGAGGATAACAATTATTTAGCTCGTGCTAAGGCCTTTGGATATATTTAATAAATAATGAAGATGCCTCGGGCTCGCTTGATCCAATAGTATTTTGGGACCGCTACTACGAAAACTCACGAATCACATTCGAGATTCGAGATATTTAAACATTTTATTATGCTAAATTCAAAAACGTATCTAATTACATAGTTGTAATTCCATATTATACGTGTTGCTGAGTAATATGAATACAAAATCTTGGTGCAAATACTTCTTACCTATTTGATGCAATAGTATAAAAATAACAAAAAGATATTTTTTATCAAAAACAAATACATAATAAGTATACATTACTGTAATACATTTTTTTTAGTTGAGTTGAAAAATTCATAAATACATGCTACGTAGGTTTCTAATTTTACTGTCATTTTTACTGCATAGATACAAACGATATAATTTTAGAATAAATTACTTTCTATAACATATAATAATAACAATAATACCTTTATTTCTTAATAAAATCAAATACAAACATATCCATGAGACATCCCCAATAAGTAAGCATTACTTGTGTTGGGGATATCTCGCTCATTCCCTCAGTTACATTACAATAATATTGAGAAACTTATAGAATAACATATAATTTGAATTTTAATATCAAAAGGAAAGTGAAAGCCCGTAGTAGCGTCAATGTTTATATAGGTCGATCTAACTCGCATTTCTTTGTACGCCTCCTTTACCTTCCGGAATTAAATATTTAGCATATCCACGCTTCAGGAGCTCCCTTGTGTTAAAGGGTATTTGGTGGAATTCTTGATATGGTTCAAATGAAAAATGTGACATTAAATAATATTTAAATTGATGATTTACCTATTGAACGTGTAGGAATACTGAAATATATTTAATACTCAAATATATAAAAAACTCGTATATTGTTTATTAAAAATCCAAATAGGAAAATTGCCAGGAAACTTTTGTTTTATGTCGCAAATTTATTACGAAACTGTAAATTTTCTCCAATTTTTCATCGCTAAGTGCTGAAATGTGGTATGAAACTCGAATACACAAAAACAATTTCTGTATTTCCCAAAACACCCTTAAATCAAACGTCGCATTTTTCATTACAAAAAGCCATATCATATTACCATTACCGCTACCTGCTACCGGCTACTCATGACTCCTTTCAAATTCAACATTTCTTTTTAATTTTAATCACAATTTGCGTGCTGACACACATTAACTCTCACCAATGAAACATGGGACTCGATAAAATAACTAAAGAACGATACTCATACAGTTACCCCTCTTTAAAGTATCATTAAAATGTGTAGAATGCGATAAGGCATTGTTAATGAGGCGCGCTATGATTAATGCGACGTATTATCGAGTTGAGTACGCGTTTGTGAGTTTTTACAGTAGGGGTCAGGTTGTACTGTGTTTTCAGAGACAGTTAACGAACCTACTGAAAAAAAAAACATTTTGTTTTTTTATTTTAACATGTTCAAGATATTACTTAAATTAATTTGCTAAAATACCTTCAAACCTGAATAGTTTTTTACCATAATAGTGTTCACGAATGTTACTCGAATTGTGGATTTTACGTGTGCCTAATGTACATTTTTTACAGCAAACTTTAATGAATTAAATTAACACTTTTCGCTATAATTTTTCACTCATTAAATATCCATAGTATTTCACAGAAAGGATAAAATTAAAAAGTTATGTCTACAACACGTCCATAAACATTTTATTTAAACAATTTCAGCTAATATTATTACAGCACGCGACACATAATTTATTATGTACAAGCTTTATGGAAATGACTGGGCTTTTATTATAATATTTATTAATTAATATTTGTCGTTTACGAGTGTTGTAATATATGGGGCTTTTTGGGTTTTTAGTTCTAAAATTAATAATTTTAGGCGTTTGGGTTCTTAAGTATAACAACTTTTAGAGCCTTGATTTGGAACGCTTCACTTTGAACTGTCAAAGTTTTTAAGGTCTCGAATTGGGACACTCAGAATGTGGGACACTTGTAAATTTTGAAAAATCTAAATGCATATCGTCACTATGTGACTGTTTCAGTTTGATTCCTATTATATGAATCATATAACTATATCCTAGAATATAATAAAACTAAAACGAAAAAACTCCCTGGTCCAGTCCACCGTTTCGACTATAGCCACGAAAACAACTCTGAAATGAAAACTACTGTCTGGCCTTATTAAGGTCATGAACCCCGCGGGTCGCGACGTAAACAAATTAGAAAGTGCGGGTCAGACCCATCCGTCACGTAATCACACCCGTCAACGATCACGAAAGTACAGACGAATAATTTACTTCCACGTTACCCTTTTGTTCATCTGTTTTGTATTATTTGATAGCTATTTAAAACAAGCATACAAACTTTTCAATTATACTTTTCACTTATTTTTTGGCCGGCAACGCACTTGCGACTCTTTAGATGTCGCAAGTGTCCAAGGGCGACTGCAGCTATACCCTATACAGCAATGAAAAAATTTTCGAAATCGGTCCACAAACGGCGGAGTTATGCGTGGTCAAACAAAAAAAGAACATATATACGGCTCTTATTGAGAAACCTCCTCCTCCTTTGGAAGTCGGTTAAAAATACCAAACGCTGCCTATGTTACAGTCCATCCCTTCTCAACTAACACTATGCCAAAAATCAAGTCAATTGGTTGCTTCTAAATCATAAGCAAACTTTCACATACAAAAACCACTGTAAAACTTTAATTCACCACAGAAACCGTACCTAATTGAGCGCTAAGCAGTTATAATGGGCGGCATTATCACCTTCTACACCCCAACGGTCGCCGCATTGTTTAAAATCATTCCGATGTTCAGCCATTTTGGATTATTAATTATTTCTATTGTCCGCCCCGAGAATGAATCGAGCTGAAATTAGAAAGGTATGAATCTGAATCTCTATTTTGAAGGTAACTATTGTATTCTATAACCGGATGTACCCATAAACTTAGTAGTTACTTAATGTAAGTATTTTATACAGAATTAAATAATTACAAAAAAAAATTAAAATAGATCCAAATTAATAAAGGAGTTTATTTATAAAACACCTTTATTATTCAAAATCCCGCTTTTAATAAAAATATTAAAGTTTACATGTTTAATTACCTACTTGTTTTCTTTGTCATATACCTAATTTTTTTTTTTCGAAAGGGTCTAAGCTACTGGTGTGGTTAAGACCTAGGTAGTTTAATCGTGGCTATAACTAGTCTGGTGCTAGTTGGTTTGGAGAAATATATACCTAATCCTCACTTCCTTATATAAATAGGAAGTGTGTTTGTTTGTACTTCCTTCAAACCAAAACAAAACAATTATAATAATAATTATACCTATGGACGCTTCACACCACGTCAGTCTGGCCCCGTGCTAAGTACCCGAGGGACTTGTCTTACAGGTACCAGACAACGGAAATATATTTAATACTTTTATACGATATACATATTTAAGATTTTTATTATATGATACACATATTTGATCGACATTCAAGACCCAGGAACATTTAAAAACTTTTTGCTCCGTCGGCAGAATTTGAACCCTCGACCGCCGGCTTAAGCTACCAACGCGCTTACCAACTGAGCCATAGAGGTTGTCAATTGACTTGTTTTTGACATGGACTTTCTGCGCTACAAAAAATCGTTTTCCTAAAGAGGGCTTTTGCTTATTTATGCGATTTTCAAATTTTACGCGAGTGCAGCCGCCGATAAAAGCCATTATGAGTATAATCTTCAAGTCAAAACCATTAAACCATTAGATAAGATTTTAAAATAACAAACTCGCTTGTCTCCTTCTAAGCCATACGTCTGTCTCTGTCACATTATGTAAGCGTATGTTAATACACCGAGAGGGTTACTAAGTTAGGAAATGATTTACCCGTACTCCGTACCTTTCCACATAAATTTTCAATATTAACACCTCCGGAGTCCGGACCCGCTTTACCGAAAAGTGTCACAGGGACCGTACTAATCCCTCATAATTACTTTCGATGGTACCCGCCATCCATCACAACATAGGTTATTAAATACGTGTTATATAAATTAGTACTACGCGACCTCTACACGTTAGTTTATGACGGACAATTATTGACGATTATTACCTTCGAACTAATATTATAAAGATTCACAGTTGCCGTCAAAAGTGGCACCAGTAAAACCGCGCTTAAGCGCTATTCTGCTCACCGCGATTTTAAATTTTGTACGATTCTGAGCTAACTCTATAAGTTAAGTTTATTTTTCAATACACTTGATTTTATATGTTGTTTTGTATCAGACAGTCTTGGAGCCATTATTTTATTTAATTTTGAAGGGAACTGTGCATCTTAATAATATTTGATTGAAGATCATAACTATAACAAAGTTTCTTTCTTCTTCAGTTTTTTCGCAGTTTCTTGCTTTTCTTTGACTACGAAGTCAGATACCAAACAAAAATCTTATATGAAAGGCCAAAATCCACTTCAGGCCGCCGATTGCTAAATAGTATAGAAGGCCTAATAGTACGGAAGGCCTAAAAAGGTCCTAATGGCAATATTGCAAGGGAATTGCTTTGCAATTAATTTTGAGTGCATTTTGGTAAAAATCGAATATTTTGGATAAAACAGTTATGTACTTTTAGAATAAATTTACATTCATTCCTAATTTTTGCAAAAAAAGGAAAAACTTTTTTTGCAAAGTTAAATAAAAATAAAACCTTAATGGAAACGTCCAACGTAAAGAGCAAAACATTGATACAACTAATGTTATTAAATATAATAAACTGAGTTTTTATTCGGTAAAAACGTTTCTTTTGATCTACAAGAATGACTCTACAAAACAAATTGAGGCAACTTTAATTCTTTCTTTCGAGTTACTAAATGCAAACATCGCAAACAATTGAAAAATGTCATATGAAAATATTATTTTCTCATTCAAAAAGAGAAGAAAATATTTTATTTAATATTCTTTTTCCATTCCTTTTAATGTTCAATATTTGAAAATTTGTTTGCTAGACCGACAGTCACGCCAAAGCTAATAAACGAATTTTAACAAAATTAGGTACACATATTGGCTGACTTATAATTCTTATAAGATACTTCAGAATCATTTATAAAAAACCTACAAGGGACTGAGGGTAAAAAAATTTTATATATTAAAAAAAAATCATGATAATTATTATAATAATACTATGTAACTAATAATATAAAGCTGAAGAGTCTTTACTATGTAACTAAAAGTATAAAGCTGAGAAGTTATTTGAACGCGCTAATCTCAGAAACTACGGGCCGGAATTTAAAAATTCTTTTTGTGTTGGTTAACCATTTTCTCAAGGAAGGCTATAGGCTATTTAACATCACGCTGGGACTAGTAGGAGCTATAATAATAATAATAGCTTTATTTCTTTAAAAAGACATACATCGTTAAGAGTAGAAATCGAAATCACCTTGTAGGCTGATGGCCTGTGTCAGGCAACGACGCTCTTCTATTTTATGCAAACATTTAAGTATACTACAATCTAAAGCTACAACTTAATGAAACTATTTACGCAGTAAGAAGGTTCAGAAAAATGTACGACATGTATAAGTTATTAAATTAATATAAAACAACTAGTTAAGCATATTTGAGTCTACATCAGCTCTATGTTGCCATTCTAAGGAGCTGATAGCTGAACAGTCATAAATATTATTTTTTGCAAAAACGAGATAATTGTAAAGTTACATTCCTATGGATCCGCGGGCAACAGCTAGTAATATTATGTAATAAATGCATAACTGAAAAGTCCTTACTTAAATGTTAGTAGGAATTTATTACTCACATAATATTTAAAGGACTTTGGCGAAAAGGGAATATGCAAGGAAATAATTAGATATAAGCCGAGCTCGACTGCGGGAACTTCTAACATTCAAAGGTCTTTCAACAAATGAGCTTATGTATTCGCTATTGTAAAGTGGCTTACCTATAGTAAGCCACTTTACAGTAGCGATATTTAGCTTTACAATAAAGTAAAGCTAAATATATTATATAACTTTGTTTTTTTATTTTTATCATTTTGTAAACAAGTTACTGTACATTGATATATATACAAATAAATTTTGACTTACAATTACTAATTTATCTAAAAACAATTATTGTTTGTTACATTAGCTTTAAGACATGAAATCTCTGGATGGCCTTCATCGGAAATATTCATTTTTTTCAATATCAATTTAGTTGGGGTAGTTTAAAAAAATAACATTCTACGGAACACTTTGACGATTAATGATTTACTGCAAACAATAATTAGATCACGAAACAATAATCACTTTCACTCTAATTTACACTCAATGACTTTAAAAAAGTCTCTTAATCAGAAAGATTAATAGCTATAAGATGATGTATAACCGAAGATGTGGTGCGCCTGCGACCGCCCTGAATCCACACTGCTCAAAATGGCCGCTCCGCTACCATCGACACGACACTCCGCAAGAGTGACAGTGACAAACTGTCACCCTTGACAAATGTCAAATGGGTATTTGAGTATTTTTTTTTACCTTTGTTCGAGTGCAATATTATATTTGAAGACATAAGCGAAAGAAAGAGGTAACTAACATTTTACAACCTTTGAATAAATACTATTTTTCCCATGAAATTACAACTAATCTTGTAAAACCTATTTCATTATCTAGCTAGTGTATCTAGTAGCTATATATCAAATCCACATCATTCTAATTTCACGTCATTATTCTGGTCCTAATTCGTCCATTTAAAAAATCCGTTAGATTTTTAAATGTTAGTTTCTTCCACTTATGCCTTCATTTATTAAGTTCTATTGAATTTGATCTAACAAAGGTCAATATGTTCAATTATTATAATTATACATGAACGTCAAAAATGCCTTCATATGTTACTCGCTTTTGCCCGTTACTTCGCTCGCTTTAAAAACTATTTTCATACAAACTTTCTTCGTATTATATCCCCTCGGGGGTACAATTAGTAGTAATTTATCAAAACCCCTTTCTCAACAGATGCCAACATTATAACCCAACCTGCGCTGATTATCCACACACTACGATATTTTACGAGCTTGAAAAATTTCAAGTCCTATTGTTGCGTATGATTTTTAAATTTCGCTCAATCGATCTGCACATTATATTCAAAGTTTCATCCCCTGTGTAGGGAAGGCTGCATCTATAATGCAGCGGCGCGCCGGGAGGGGGGCAAGGGGGCAAGGGGGCG
>JAOTAV010021291.1:0-22952 GCA_026546445.1 Cyclargus thomasi
ATTACAGAATATTTGTAAAAATGCTACCTACTTCGTATTTGAGCTATTACAAAATGTAATATAACAACAAATGCGTGTTTAAATTCCAATACAATACAAGATTTTGTAATTTTAGGATGCATTTGCGTTGTAAAATTGTAGTAATTTTACAAAAATTTTTAACAGTGTAGAGAGAAACCCTTTAATGCTATGAATGTTGGTGTTCACTTGGTCGTGTCTATCTGTGGTTCTATCTCTTTACATTCAGTTAGTAGTGGCGACTAGTTACGCACTCATGAAATTGTGGGGAAACTTTAGAATACTTTAGATAATACGCATCTAGCGAGAGGTTTATCAATAACTGACCTAAATTTAATGAAAACAAAATTTAGTAAAGTTCGGTTAAAAAAAAAAATTGCCATAAAGTTTTTTGACAAAATCTTTTTCAAGTTTAATGTTAATAGACACTAATTGTTTTCGGACACAGTCCTTACATTCTAGAGAAAAATGTGTCGAAGACTAAATAATGTACATCATAGTACTTTCTTAGTGGACGCATACGTTATAAAATCTAAGTGTAAGTCAAACTTCTGGCCGATACTTCTAGCAGTTTGGGCCGTGCGTTGACCATCAACATGTCATTGAGTATGTCACCTTCAAATTGTATTATTTAAAAGGGAATACAAAACCCAGTGTAGCATTTTAATGAATTAATTATCCTTCATAGAATTAACTTTAAAAAGATAAATCTATTTAGCTGAACACCGCAGTAAACAGATTAGCTCGTCCAGAGATTAGCGTACGTCAGGACAGCTCAGCTTACCTCCTGTGAACACAGCTTAGCTAGCTTAGCGCATATTGTGTTTTCTAGAATTAAGATTATTCTTAAATACCCTTATCGTTGTTTTATACGTGCACATGTTGATTCAATATTTTTTATCCCCGTCTGTTATAAACCCAATTAAAAACGGCAAAGCGGAGTTGGACTCGCGCACGAAGGGTTCCGTGCCTGTTATGAAACCATTAGTCTACCGCGTCATGCAAGCGATAGCGCACTGTAGGAACACTGCAGTGGATTCTTGAGACAGACAGACAGATATGCGGACAGACATCGAAGTCTTAACAATAAGGTCTCGTTTTTCCCTTTGAGTACGGAACCCTTGAATCAAAATCTGTTCAGAAGAATAATAATTTTGTCATGGGAGAGCCATGATTTGGCACGAATGGGCCGGCTCAACCGCAGTGATACCACGGCCTTACGAAAACTGGCGTGAAACGGCGTTGTGCTGTGTCTCGTTCAGTGAGTGAGTTTACCGGCGGCCTACTTTCCCAATCTTCATCCCTATTCCCATTCCATATTCCCTCATAAAGGCCGGCCACACAGTGTCTATGGGAGACGGCAGTTGCTTTCCATCAGGTAACCCGTCTGCTCGCTTGCCCCTAAATATCATAAAAAAAGAATTAGCACAATTGACGGACAAACATCAAAACATTACAAAACAAACTATTACCTTTTTTTGAGTTGCTTCAGCCAAATTATCACGGAAAAAGTCTAACATGTATTAGGCACTAACCGAAACTAAAACATACAATTCACAGCAAAAATAACATTTTTCGATTTTGCCGAAAAAAAATAAATTGCATCCGCCATCAGTCAAGTAGACGTATGGTGATCCGTCGCGTGTTGTCGCGTGGAATAGCGTGTTGTAGCGTGGAATAGCGTGTTGTAGCGTGGGGTGGCGTCGCGCATTATTAGCATTCTCCAACGTCGGGTGTTGCGCTCGGTTCGGATACGAAATTGGAATTCCTTTAAAGCCGTTCGAGATTCGATAGAACGCTAAATAAAAATGGACCGTGTATTTACATTAGATGTTAAAAAAATTCTGTGTTGTGTATAGATAAAAATATATTTAAAGAAAATACTAAATATTACTAAATATTACATAATCGAATAAAAATTCGAGTGTGAACTTATTACGAGCGAAAAAGTTTGTTGTATTCTCAGCGCGTCACACTCGAAATATTTCGTGAAAAGGATGAAATATTTAGAAAGTGAAGCGCAGAGAATTAAAAAAAACTGTGTTTCTCTCGTAAAAAGTTCACAATCGAAATTTTTATCAAGTGTGAACTTTTTCTCACATCCTGAGAATCATCCCCCCGATTGTAAAACTAGAGGTATTATTATATATATACAGACCTTGAAAGGAAACATAATACGTGTTTGTGTCAGTCCCCACAACTATAAACAACTTATATGGAGTAATAGACTAAACATACCTGATATCAATATCACAAACTTAGATTGTATCAAGATTTTAACAATTGTAACAATTATATTGCTCTCTCTCTCTCGCACATGTAAAACCGCATCGCGTTTGTGACGAGTCGTATCGCGCACGAGCATGTCCTGACATGCAACGCGCCCGAGTTCCCCGCACCCCGACAGATTTAGAGAGATTCCCGCGCACTACCGAGTCGAATAGACGCTACTCGCTAAACAATTTTCCGAAAACTACGTAAAATATTGGCTTAAGTTAAAATGTGTAACGGTTTATATTCATGTTAAAAGAGTATGTGTTAATGAATAAATAACTAAAATTGAAAGTTCTTCAATCTTTTCATTCACCGCACCACACAATTTAAAGGTTTTCAGCTACTTAATATACACAAAAGGTGAATAATATAATATTTGTGGTGGTGATGGCCGCTAAGAAGATCTTCCGACCGGGCGAAGTGTTATGCCCGGTCAGACCGAAGCCCACGTGATTTCGGCTGTTATATATTTACCGCCGGCCTTAGAAATCATCAATCGTGCGATGTAGGATTATACCACTTAAAGTGGGCACCGCCACAGATTACACAAAAGTTGTGCGTCTAACCCCCTTGTTCATAAAAATATTTATCAATGTTTAACTTATCAAGGTTCACTGTCCCTTTCTATCGTGTGACGTTTTCAATATTCCAGAAAGGGACAGCGAACTTTGATTAGCTTAACATTTTTCAATTAATGAGAGGGTAAAAGTATATTCAGAATTAGTGTCAATTATTAATAAAAACGTTTTTTAAATTTCGTCCCGCCCTTGCCCACACTTTTCTGTTTTAGTTTTTGTAATTTAAGTTATATTAATGTACCTACCCATTTTAATGTGAGTAATAAAATGTCTATCTCTAGCTAAAACCGTTCTTAAGTTACAGCTTGAACATAGACGTCTGGACAGACAGACTAACAAACATCTAAGTCTTAGCAATAGAGTTCCGTTTTTACGCTTTGGCTACGGAACCATATAAATGATTAAAAATTATCACACTCCGTATTATGCAAGTCGAATGACAACCTATTTGTAGGAATGCCAAATTTCGTATAAAGACGCCCATCACCATTAACAAATATAAAAATATATATTAATAGGATAACAGTATTGTAGACAAAAGAAAACGAATTTAAAATGTTACGCGAAGACTTAAAAAGTCAAAAACACACATTACGTATTTTGCCGATGTAAATTTATTCAGAACACCGACAAACATTTATTCGGGCAAATATAAATATTGTTGTTTGTTGTTGTGTTGTTGCTGTTGTTGCTGCGAACAACATTTTATTCTTGATATCCGGCTTCGGATCTAATGTTTTATACATTCATTAACTTCCTAGAATGTCGGCCATGTGAAAATTCTTCTACGAAATAACGACGTAGAATTCTTTGCATTTCAGTTCATTATATTAATCGTTCATTTTAAAAATATAATTAAATTCTTCGGCCTCATAACCTTAATGATGTTTAAGATAATATTTTAAATTCTGACTTAAATACAAACAACTTTTTATTTAGGTTGAACTAAAACATCGCTGTGTGTAACCTCTTTTTTTATGAGAATCATAAGACAAGCGAGCAGACGGTTCATCTAATGGAGAGTGACCGCCGTCGCCCATGGACGCCTGTGACAGAAAAAGCGATGCAAGTGCGGCCTTTTTGACGGAGGAATACAGGAATAGAAATAAGTTTACGCCGGTTTTCTGTGAAGCCGTGGTATTGCCACGGGAAAGCTACGTTGTCGTCCGATGCGTGTCCGTATTATGTACTTGAGATCGGAAAATGTCTCATTATACGAATTTACCGGCGTTCGAACTTAACACACCCTCTCGAGTGCGAAACAAACTACCCACTAGACCACTGATGCATTATGAATCTCTTTATCTCTTATAGACCTGATGTAACGTTGAATAAATCTCTTTCATATTCTTACTTTCTTACTAATATTATAAATGTGAAAGTATGTGTGTCTGTCTGTTATCTCTTCACGCTTTTACCACTTAAACGATTTCGCTACAATTTGGTATGGATATACTTTGAGTCCCGGAGAAGAATATAGATACTTTTTTATCCCGGAAAATGTAATCCTCGCATGACAAACAAATATTGACGCAACGGCATTACAAGCGCCATCTAGTTCACTCCAAAAATCCAAATTGACACGGAACGAATAAATTAGGATCAATTTGTTGTGAAAGCTAAGAATTTTATATGGGCCTCAAGTTCTATACTTGTAACAGTCCCCTGTCTGGAATTGTAATATGTATTTATATCGCAGGCTCCCTGGCGACCTAATTGTGCGTTTAATGAGGGTTCACTATTCAAACTGAGTTTTTTTTTCCTTATATTTACATACAATATAACCTGAGGCCCTGAGTGGGCAAAAAATTTTTCCGTAGGAGCGTTTATTTGGAATTAAAAGTTTTCTTTACTTTAGTCAGCTAATAACTTACCTGCATACCAAATTTCATCAAAGACCTTACCGTAGGCTCACAAACGTGCAAACGAAAACCGTATACATTTATAATATGAATAATAGAATATATCGGATCGACGATTATTAATAACGAATAATTTATAATGAGCATATTATTTGGTTCGTCAGTAATATAAATGTAAAGTGTATGAACATAAAACTGTTTACAATTAATTTATACATGAAAATACTTCAGCGAAAAGCATAATGATGTATCATTATAATATTATCGTCGTTGTTATTATTATATATATCGTCGTCGTTTTATAATTAACGCAAGATAATTTAATACAATATAATATTTTTTATTTTATTTATTAAAATTATAAAATATATTAAGCGTACTTTCTTCTGAAAGCCACGTTTATTTATTAAAACTGTATTTATTTATTATATTATTAATTAGAAAAATATTACTTTTTAACAGTACATTATAACAATACGAATACAGCGGTGGATGACTATTAATTTAAATGGATAGTAGAATTCACTGGAATGTACTGAATAACATTCCAGCGTATTCCAGATAGATTTTATAATTCCAGTACCTATATTTTGTACTCTAGCAGAAATCATATAAGCGTGCTTTATAAATATGGTTCACAGAAACCAAAACGTATAGGCCAAGTCTCATCACAGTAGATTGATAATAAAAACTTCTACACCGGTTTCGGTGACGCTGGTCGATTTCTTAGATACCAGGCTTGTTAATCCGGAGTAATTTTATAGTGCCCAAGTATGTGCGCACCACACAAGAGCTCTCTCTTTTCCTTTACGTCCAGTGGGACGGATGACCGACACGACTGACGAGAGATCATTTGCAGGACCGCCTTTTTAAATGTCCTTCCGACGCATGAATCATCTTACTTGTCAGCTTGCATCGAAAATAACATGTTTTCAACGCGGGAATCGAACCCATAACCTCCCGGTCAAGAGCCGAGCTATGTATAACAGGGGAAATTGAAAGTGAGCCAGTTGACGGACCTACGTCATTTGGTCGGAATATTTCAATTCCATCTTAGTCGTGATCTGTCGGCTACGTTTGACATAACCCGGCCAAATTACGTATATCCACAATCTATATGTTTTTTTTTTAATTATTTATTTTTAAACAAAACATAAAATTTTTACAGAAATATCTCACCAAACCAAAGTTTATCGGCGAGAATACGCTCATTATCCTTATCATAATATTAATAATTAAAACTATACAACACAAAACACGGACATGTCTTTCAGCGTCTCTGATTGTACCACTAGTGGAGGCGTCATAGTATATTAATGATACACACAGTCACATCCACACCATGATTAGAGTTATTCTTACTGTGAGAAGGAGACTCAGATTACTGATTGACTGTCTCGTGATAAACTTGCTTTTACCCGTGGTTTTTTACCCGAAATTAGTTAGTAAGTAGTAGTTTATCATTTATAATTTACCGGAAAAAAAGTATCATATTATAATCTAAGCAATGGTGTAATTCGTATAGTTATTATTCATTTGTAAAAACGGTTTGATCGAAAAAAATCTTATCATCTAAGTCAGCTAGTATTCGCTAACACATCAAAATCCCATTGATAATTCTGCGTAAATTATAAACAAACATCCAAACAAGCTTATGATTAGTATAATAATTATTATATACTAGATGACGCCCAAAACTTCGTTTCGGTAAAATTTGTTTATAGCACGGGAATCGTACATTTTTTCCGAAAGGAACATCCTATGTTTTTTTCCCTAAGGTTAAAGTACATATCAAATTTCAGCAAATCGGTCAAGCTCTTTGGGCGTAAATAGGTAACAGATAGACTCATCACGAACTTCATTGGGCTATGGGATCCTGGTAGCATTGCAAGAAATTGTTTTGAATTTCAAATAATTTTAATGAACCGCAGGCATGAATAGATTCTAATGAAAAGCACTTAAGAGCCTCAAATACTAAGCTCTAGATTAACGCATACACAACGGACCTAATCCAAAATATAATATTTCTATTCGACACTGGATACAGCTGGATA
Source organism: Cyclargus thomasi (assembly GCA_026546445.1). Taxonomy (NCBI): domain Eukaryota; kingdom Metazoa; phylum Arthropoda; class Insecta; order Lepidoptera; family Lycaenidae; genus Cyclargus; species Cyclargus thomasi. Next base: position 6,787 of record JAOTAV010021291.1, read on the forward strand.
AAGCAAGCTTGTATTAAATACATGTTAATATCACAATAGTACGCATTTTTCAATGGACTTTCAATTTCGATGCTACATAAAAGTGTCGGTAATTAAAAACATTAAGGGGGAGGGGAAAAGGGGAGGCTGGGAGAGTAAGGGGCGGGGAAAAGGGGAGTGGGGGGAGTAGGGGGGAGTATCGGACAACAATCGGAGCCGGCGCGGACTTCGGCTCTAATGGACCGGACGAACTCATTCGGACCCAATTAGTCGGCTAATGATTTGTGAACGGCCGTATATCACAGAGATTTGTTGATGCTGCACTGATTGTGATGGTAAATTGATAGCGGTGTTTTGGGAGTTTTTAAACGGTGTTGTCATTCACGTGTAGGTTTTTTTTTAACGGCTTCGTCATTCACGTGTGTGTTTTTATTAACGGCATCGCCATTCACGTGTGTTTTTTTTTTAACGGCGTTGTCATTCACGTATGGTTTTTTTTTAAAGGGCGTCGTCATTCACGTGTGTTTTTTTTTTAACGGCGTCGTCATTCACGTGTGTTTTTTTTTTAACGGCGTTGTCATTCACGTGTGTTTTTTTTTAACGGCGTTGTCATTCATGTGTGTTTCTGTTTTGTGCTAATTCTGATGAACGGTGTTGTGACCTTTAATGAAACACACTTTTCGATACACTATTTCCACTGTATTCACTTCGGTTTTACAATAACAAATACACGATCGGTTACGACAAAGCCATCATCAGGTGTAGGTAGATTTGAATTTATTCAATTGTAAGTGTTTTTGTTATAAATTTGTAAAATCGAATTGTAATAATATAGTAAATGTAAAATTGAATATAGTGGAAATTGTGCATGAAATAGTGTATTTCGTTAAGGTTGAACATGAATTTCCACCATGAACCAACATTACAATCAATTACATGTATAATGATGTTGAATTTTTAGAGGGAAGAAAAAAAAAATTGTATTACACATGTGTATCATATAGTAAAAATCTTAAATATGTGTATTGTATAAAAGTATTTAATATATTTCCGTTATCTGGTACCTGTAACTAACTATTATGCGTAAGTCGCGGACGAGTCCTTGGGCTGATCTTAAGCTTTCTGACGTTCGAAACGAATCTAGCGCGCTAGATGTTTTAAACCGATTTCCAAAAAAGTAGGAGGTTTCTCAATTTAACCGTATATATGTTTTTTTTTATCACTTTTGTTCGCACAATTTGCTTTCTTCTATTCGCTAGTTTTTAAAACTACATACTGCCATGGGAGAGCCATGCTTCGGCACAAATGAGCCGGCTCGATCGGAGTGATACCACTGCCAGCTTTACTTACAGAAAACTGGCGTGAAACGGTGTTGTGCTGTATTTCATTCAGTGAGCGAGTTTACCGATGGCCTAACTTTCCTATTCCGATTTCCTATTCCCTCATAAAGGCCGGCAATGCACTTGCGACTCTTCGGATGTCTCGAGTATCTATTTGCGACGGGTGGAGTTGCTTTCCATCAGCTAACTCGTCGGCTCCCTTGCCCCCTAAATATCATTAAAAAAATACTTTTATTGTAGGTCCAATTTTTTCAGTCGCAGAAAATATTGCCAGAATCTAGGGTAAAAATCCTTGGATATCATAACAGAAACAGGATATGTTATTTCCTGTAACTCGTTTAATGAGACCCTACAATTTATACTCTTTCTCTGGAATTCAGTAGTATTGAGCACCCCCAGGATCCATTAGTACGGATCCTGGGGCATAGAAATCAGATTGTAGCGTGTAAAGTCTAAATCTTTTAACTCCAGGATCCAGCAGCAATGGTGACTTTACACGCTATAATCTCACTTCTATCCCTAGGACCCAACAGAAACGGTCATACTACATTCTTCCATCCCCAAAAATATCCTTAGAGGCTTCAACCGATCATATGAAAGAACGGAACACTAAAAATGGCTATCAAAGACAAAAACCTTCAAGTAATAGGTAAAATAGCGAGTTCGTAGTCTCCGAAGGTAGACAATACAAAAAAAAACAATATATATCCAATAACATACAATAATATATTTAAAAATAATAATCATATTTATATATGTAATTGATATAAAAATTTACACATATAATATATTATATATACTTAATTATTATATTAAAAAGTCCGAAGCGTGATGGACTGACATTAACAAAAATATAAGTTGAATAAGAAGTTTGGATGAGATCTTAGGTACAAGAAACCTAACATACGGATTACAAACAAAGGATATGGGCGAAAAGCCTATAGATGACCCTATTTTTTTAATAAAAAAAAAACTTCCATCCCCAGAACCCAGTAGTAACGGTGTCTTCACTCGCTACATAGAAGTTATTCTATCCCCAGGATCCAGTAGTAACGGTGTCTTCACTCGCTACATAGAAGTTATTCTATCCCCAGGATCCAGTAGTAACGGGCACTCTACACGTGTCCGGCGCAGACGGAGACGGACTGCGCGCATCTTGGCGCACGCTGCATGTCTACCCAGACGACTACAGCACACACCGCGGCTTCCTGTCGCTGGAGTGTCGCGCGCGCGTCCCCACGCGCCCACCGCATGAGCGCAGTATGGCGGTACGACTATTCGTCGCGAGCAGGCCGCACATATCATCGTTTATGCTGAGTAAGAGTAAGTATCTTCTAACTAGAGTAAGTAACCGAGCCATAGTGAATATTAAGTCGACGTTCCGATCATCGCTGTAAGCAGCCATGACACATATTAAATAAAAGTCCACTTTATGACATAAGCAGTACGTTTAATTTTGCTCTACGTCACTTCAAATCAGTCGCTTCATGGGCAGCTAGGCAAATGTTATTAAGAGCCCAACCAACTGACTCAATATTGATTTCTTCGATGGCACACAAATACCGTAGAACCTAAAGGAACCTTTGAATAACCAAATAACATAAAATGTTAATTAGTTGCTTTGTGTCACAAACTTTTAAGTCATAATCAAGATACGACAGCTCAGTTGCCTTACGTTATAACGTCTTGGCTTCTAAAAGTGTTTGACGAAACTTAAAATATATTAAGTTACGAGGCTGCAGCAAATATTGCGAGCGCTTAATTTGGGCCAATAGTTTGCCAAACTCGAGCGTGTGTAGTCGGCATAATTGTCACTCGGCCAGCTCTCTAGCATAATATTCTCATTATTTTTTGTTCATTCTCATACGAGACGTTATAAACGGAATAAGCACAACGACCGTTTTTAACTAAAACTCTAGAATTTTCGTGGAAAATTGTTCCGCCACTGTTACTTGAAATATAAAACGAGGAGCAATTTGCATGGGTAATGAGTTTGTGCCTACAGCCGTGCGGTGTTTAACAGAAGTTCTTTTGTACAGTAATAGCTTTAGTAACATGTTACTGCTAATACGCAAATTATTTTCTATGGATTACTTAGCATGAATAATAATTAGAATTCTTGACGACCTCAGTGGCTCAGTTTATTTCCGCGTTCGTTAAACCCCCGGCTTCTAATCCCGCCGACGGAGCACAAGTTTTTCAATATTTATGGGCCTTGTATGTGTATTAAATATGTGTATCATATAATAAAAATCTTAAATATATTATTTATGTATAGTATAAAAGTATGAAATATATTTCCGCTTTTTGGTACCTGAATACAAGTCCTTCGGGGACTTAGCACGGGGCCAGACTGACATGGTGTGAAGCGTCCATAGATATTATTATATTATTATTACTAAGCCTAAAAAGTTATAATGAAAGCGACATTATGTACTATAATGCTATCGATCTTGTTAGCTGTAAGGTGCTTAAAAAAGCTATAATACTACGAAGAAATAACATACATTTTTTTTCAAATTTCCTGGTTCCAAATTCAGTTTCTGGCCAGTAACTGGCTAGGTAAAATAGACTTAAAGTAGTAGTAATTTTCTAGTAAACTATATATCTAGAAATCAAATAAATCATGGCTACTGTAAAAATTCTCCACGATGTATTTTGAGGTTATCATTAAATTATAATTTATTGAGATAATATGCTGGTTTCGATTACCAGTTTCTACACTAGATTACTGACCAGTCACTAGATTTAATCGAGTGAAACTTTAGTAATTTCCACTAGAGTTACAAAGATTTATTTCAAGATGGTTATACACGGAATATACACGCCAATACTTTATGCATAAAAATGTTTATTCGTAGCATATTTGATTATCCGACGAGTAAAAACATCAGATACGAGAATGTGAAATTCAATTTTATTTTGCAAATTATACACTTTAAACGTTTCCCGCGTAAAGTAAATAGAGTGCATGGCTCTCGGCGTGGCTATGTGTGTGTGTGTATGTAGGAGGGGGTTCAATATGTGTGTGCTATAGGGGAGTGGGGGGTGGTATGGAAATGAAAGGAAAACAGTCGGTTAGTTGTGATTTAAACAAATGCAATCTCGTTATTTTTCTTCGGAATGAAACGCCACGCTCTTTGTTTAAATGGTATAACAGATGTATTCTTGTATAAATTACAGTTCTATTTTTCCCCCAAAACGTTTTATATTATTATATACGTAACGCTGTGATAGTCTATTTTATATCATCTGTAAAAAGTATCAAATCAGATTTTCAAAACACCGTCCACCTTGAACGTACTTAATAATATTAAGGAAAAAAATGAAAACATATTATTTTCATGGCTTCACGCCTCACACATGGCATCTTAGAAAACTATGTTAGCGACATGTCGGCGGCCCGATATCACCAACGTATTTGGCAAAACGCGCGGGTGCTTGTCGCCGACTAGCTTTTCTCTACAAAGGTCGCCGGCTTGTGTCACCGATATTTATAGCGACACGGGTAGATTCATGTGGCTGAATGTCGCTTCTTAATAAATACACATAGGCCGCCGACCTCTATCGCCGAAACCTGTCAGCTGTAGACGGCTTAGAAGTATAGAGCGCTTGTCATTCCGCACAGATAGTTTTTTTTTTTAAATGATTTTAGTGGGCAATCGAGCAGACGGGTTAACTGATGGAAAACTACTGCCGTCGCCCATGGACACTCGCGTCATCCGAAGATTAGCAAGTGAGTTGCCGGCTTCTATGAGGTTATAGGAACGGATTAGGGAAGTCAGGCCATCGGTAAACTCACTCACTGAACGAAACACGGCACAACGCAGTTTCACGTTAATTTTCTGTAAAGTCGTGGTGTCACTCCGGTCGAGCCGGCCCATTTTTGCCGAAGCATGGCTCTCCCACGGCAATGAGCATCCGTATTATTTACATGAGTTCTGGAAAATGTCTTATAGGTACACGCCTCCACCGGGGCTCGAACCTGCACCCTCTTGAGTGCGAACCAAAGCTCTAAAATATATTGTTCTACTGTCAAGTTTAATAAATCCAAATAATTCTCAAATCCTATTGAAAACCTTAAAGAATCGTCAAATCGTCCAAGTTGTTTGGGAAGAGCTCAGAGACAAACACACGTAAACTAGAATTATAAAAATTAATACATTTTTCCATATTTCTCTCTACAACTATTCTGACCATTATATTCATGAACAAAAGCCGCACAAAAACCGCTCTACATAGAGTCGCCGTCTCCTGGGACCAAACTCTATCAGGCTCGTACGAACTTGTTTTATTATATTTAAATACGATGCGCTATGTCGGAATATTTTACATGCGCTGTTACTCCGCAAAATTGGATGTAGAGAAATGTTAAATGTGATGCTTCCTATCCTTTATCTCCTGCTAACTTCTTCCCGCGGCTTTGATTGCGTGAATTTGGAGGATAGCAAAAATATGGATATTTTAAAAACTATCTAAGTATTTAAACGCGAGTGGATAACTTTGGGAGCCTATACATAATATATTATTCCTAGATCTGTAAACACAACATGAAATTAAGCACTGAGCGTATCAATATACATTTTCAAGCAAAATAAAAAAAATACTATCAGAGTAGATTTTGTTAAATATAAAAGTCTCACTTTAGTGATATTTTTTCATAATTTTAACTACGTAACACCACATTGATGTTTTCATTCGTTTTAGACTAATTTTGTACACCTGCTTTATCTACAAAGACCTAAATAAGACGGGAAACCAGCAGCTAGGGCTAGTCTTTTTTCTTCCTTTGATTATAATAAAATGTATATAAAACTTTACAATACCATTATTACCTACCTTTTTCAAACATAATTTTCTTTACTTACTTTAGGTAAAAGTAACAAAATGAAAAACCTAAAAAAATCTTTACATTTCTCTATTACGTTATCTACTAGGATAACATAAACCGACAGTATGTAATATTTTGTACTGAGACCCTTGTCAACAAGGCGTAGGGCTTGAGGGTGAGACAGTGTATTTTGTAAGACTCCTGTAACCTTGTATTGAAGTACAAGGGACCAAAATCAATGCCTGAAGAGAAAACGCTACGTATTTTTGATATAATTTGATACCTCGTGGATTTGCGGAATTTAAGACGTACTACGTCAACTGTGCTACGAAAGCGGCACCTACGCCGTCGTAGACTTGCTACAAAACGGTCACTACGCCACCGTTGACTTGCTACGAAACGGGAGCTACGCCATCGTAGACTTGCTACGAAACGGCCGCTACGCCTTCGCAGAAGTGAAATGAAAGCGAAATGAAAGCGGATGCCACGGTCTACGACGAGTTTTTTCTTTAAGAATATTTGTAGATTATATTATAGAAAGTAGCATTTCTTTAGCCTCATATAATGCAAAATAACATTCATTAATGATATATACTACACGGCTTGCGAGAGCGTGGTTTGTTTTTCATCCAAATGCGATTTTAAAATCTTTTTTATCAAAAAAATATTTGGACCCTAATAATGGTATTTAAATATTTCTATAGCAAAAATACGTCCCTAGCAAAAAGCAAAGTAGGATACCCAAAAGAACGCCGAAACCTTCATATTTTAGAAATGCACATTTAATTTGTTTCAGACGCTGTCGGCAGCAGCGGAGCAATGAGGTTTCACAGCGACTTGACGGCATGGACGTTATTACTGCTAGTGCGGAGTCGAGTGCCTTTGCTAGTGAACTAAATAGTGGGTGAAAGTTGAGACGAAAAAGTTGGGGCGGGAACGCAATATTTAGACCGGGCAGAATCATCAGGGTAGGACCAGAAAATTGCAGTAGGAAAGAAAAGTTGTGTAGGACTGGAAAAGTTGGGGTGAAACTAGAAAGTTGGGGTGAAATTAGAATGTTGGGGTGAAACTAAAAACTTTCGAAACCGTGGAAAGTGATCAATTCGTATTGAGCATACTGAAAAAAGTGCACATTACTCTCAGTCACGACTTCAAAATGGATACGCAAGACAGGGTAGACCGCTGTCTTGCGTATCCATTTTCTAGACTTACCAGTAAGATGAAAGTAAAGGTAAGACAGTTGACAGTATTGGTAAGACTGGAGATAGAATATAGACAGTTGTGGTAAGACTGGACAGTAGATAGAGGGAGAAAACGAAGCTGTGACCATAGAGTTAGGTAATTTTATAGATAATCCTTTGTTTAAAGTTTTTTACCCCTGTATATCATAGTTTTAAAACTGTATATGATTTGTCTATGAAATGATTATCAAATAATATACTGATTTAGCTGTAAGTATAAAAATATTTTGCGATAGTTCAAATTTGTGTGCTGAATGAAATCTTAAATCTATATCTTGTATTATACAAACATACTATTAAAATATATTTTATTTGCTGTAAATAAAAGTTTATAAAATTATTAAACAATAAACATGTGGAAATAAAATTAAATCTGGAAACATTTAATATATAATGGTAAATCGTTTTTTAAGCACTTGTGTACTGACAGCTGTAATACCGAGTGGTTTGCAAGTGCGTTGGTGTTCAGAGTTGTGTTTATAATTAACTCCAATTCAACCACAGACGGCTTTGTAATGTTTGTTCCTAGAATTAGTTCTGTTTGTGAACTAATCGAGTGGCAAGCGACGCTATGTTATATTGTATATTATGTACAGTCACCGAACTATATAACTCGTATGAGCTAGTACACATTGCATAAGCAAAAGCGTTATACTAAGATATGTTATGGTTTATAATATTGCAATTTTGAATTTTACTCGACTCCATTTTTTTGACAAAGTCGTATAGTAAAAAAAACATATATTATACGAGCTTACGTCTTATTAATTAACACAGTATTACCGGCTTATTCTTATCAAAATTTAAAAAAAATGTCCGTTTGTCTGTTTGTACGCGCTAATCATATGAACTACTGGACCGATTTGAATAAATATTTTTCGTTTAATAGCTATTAGGCCCGGGTGACATGTAGGATACTTTGTATTACGGGAAAATGTACGGTTCCCGCTTGATATACAAAATTTTGCGCAACAATGTTTTGAGCACCAACAATATTAAATGATGATATTATATCTACAAACATACAAACCGACTCAAAATGCGTAACAGTAAATCATGCATCTGCAATGTTTACTAGTATGATACAAAATGGGTATTTTTATATAATAATACTCATCTTGCATCATAAAATTTTACTTCTACAATTATTGTTTGGTATTTTTGTCTCTAACTCTACACTATAATAAAAGCACTGCCTAAACAATTAAACTAGTAGATACATTGTTTTGTAATATAAGAGTTATATAGAGAAACTATTCACATTACATATTCCTGCACATTTTGTATAAAGCGGACTATTTGTCCCGAATTCGTCACAATGTTGCTAGACACAATTTTACAATAATCCGGTATATTATTATCATAACGTGTACGTCATTATTTTTTTATGTAAATACGTTTCGATAAAACCATAATTTATAAATGCCGTTAAGTAAATATCCTTTTTGCATAATATGTTAAAAAAACATATAAAGTATTCAAGTTCCTGCTTGCTATGAAAGGAAATTATTAAAAAACTTCAAATATTTCACCACTTTACCAACAATAATATTTGTTTCGTAGCTCCCAAAGTTTCCCAACATTTTGGTGCAGTGTAATGCAATAACAATGTCGCGCAGAGACGCGTGACCTACATATAGCATACAACTTAGCACATTTCGCTAAGTGTTGCCAGTAAAATATATATTCTCATAAATTATAAACGCTAAGTTTCTGTGACATGCGCATATGAATCGCACTTTAAAGTCACACTTTCAAAGTTATCTAAATTAATTTATATTGTTTATAAGTTTTTATTTTAAAAGCTTCAGGTAAAGATTTTTATGCTTGCAGACAAAAAGAAGAAATAAATGTTTGAAAAATATTCTTTGCGAATGCGAGGTCTAGGGACACTTAAATTAAATTTTGTAACAGGGTTTTGTAATAGAGTTTTATTTTAGTTTTTAGTTTATTATTTTATATAAATATACATATAAGGGCTTAATGTAATTAATTATACTTAAAATTAAATAAATTATTTATATTTAATTTTGTAATATCAGATTGTTTAACATCGTTATAACATCAATACGACAGCAGAAGAACTTCAAACAGTAATTACTGATTTTCTGTGACATTAATATAAATTTCGTACTAAATTATGCATAAAATCAACGGTCAAACAATTTCATACAAATTGTTTTAAAATTAACATCATGCCATTCGATTAATATTAAATTTTGAGTCTAGCAACACTGTCGAACGGAATATTTGAATACACAACGAGTAAAGTAATTAGTTGTACGATGAGTGTGATATCCATGTAAATATTGTGCCAATATAAAGATTACTCAAACGACACTTAAGTGTTAAGTCTTCTACAAAGTCTTGATTATTTTCTGCATTTTTTCATTAATGACATTTTATTTATAAGAAATAAGCTGAAAACAAACCAACGGTCGCAGCTTATGGACTCGGCTGACAGACCATACAGACACTCGCGGACGTTCAGTCTGTCAGTCAGGTCCGAACAGTTTTTTTTCGACTATCTGTAATTTTTCTGCCCTTCAATTCCGAATGGGGCTTAACTTCTCTATCTTAAATGCCTTTTCATTTGCATACAGCCGAGGCCTGGTCACCGTGCCGTGTAAGTAGTAACGTATGTGCAACAATGAGAGCTTTCATATGCCACGGCAATCGTATCGTGACCGCGTGTCGGTCTTGCTTAAATACTATAAGCATGACCGTCTCAGTTTATCGTATTGTATAGACCCTTTTCAGATGAACACGGGCGTAACACGACATGGTGACCATTTCGTGTACGTATGCATAAGGAAAGGCACTGGTGGTTCAGTATGTTTTAAAGTTTAATGGTTCTACTTAGGTGTGGTCTAAAGAAATTTAGAAATATTTTGATTTGAGCTTTAATTCTACTTCAATTGTGTTATTTTTCAATTCAAAATCTATATCATATCAGTTTTAGCAAATTTTTCGTATATTCACTTAAATTTTTAACGGTGTTAGAGGGAATTAGAACTTGTTAATCTGATTTGTTATTTATTAAGTTACCTCAATTAGTTTCGAAATAAACGTTATATTTTAATTTAGGTAAAAAAAGTTGATATATGTTTCATATTTTTGACTCAAGTTTCAAATTATTGCAATGTAATGGTTGATTTGCATTAAGTCAGTAACTTACGTCAGTCGACTACCGAATCAGTGCTGATCTCGCACTGCCACTGTATAAATTGATTCCGAGTCAAAACAGAAGGTCAATTTGACTACAGATGCATCAATGACTGTGCGTAAACAGTATAAGTCAGTTTTTGGCGCCAGCACTGACGTCAGTTACTGACTCAATGGTAATCAGCCATAAAAATTGTAAAATACATGTCAATGCTTATATCCTCTAAACAGTACACGGCTGATGCTAATCCTATGACGTCATCTTCATAATATTAATATGATCCATCACGCGGTTGGCACGTAATTAGCGATTAATTATCCGAGTAAATGTCAATCCCGTTGTAAAATATTGGCGGCGGCCATGTTTCTTTGTGCCAGAGCCGTTTTAATTAATGGAATTTATTGTGGAATTGATATCAATATGTGTTATTAAATCAAGTGATACGTTAATGAATTGTGAAGTGTCGTGTTTACTTTGTATTGTTATGAAATTTTCATCCACGTTTCGTTCGATCGGCCTTAATATTACAGTCGAGAAAATTAGTTTTTTATTCAAAACGATCGAAGATAAATACATTCTACAATCACTCTATAGCTACTCCAGTAATACAAGAAAATAATGGCCTTTGCAGTATTCAAATGCGTGAAATCTTAATATATTCACGTAAGACAAAGAGAATCAAAGCAGTGGCGTCAATAACCGGTTTCTGTATTAGCTTGTCAATAACCGGTTTCTGTATTTACTAGCCGGTTTATTATTGTCTAAGAACCACCCTAACAATACGCGCTAAACCCGATTGTACGCGTTAGCAAACGTAGAAACGTGCCGGTGAACACGACTGTACACGTCGATCTTCAAAGCTTTCAGTCGCCAGCGCCAGTGTACAGTTGTGCCTACAAAGAGTGATTCCCACACGTATTGAGAACAAAATTGACGTCCTCGGTGAGGTGTGCACAGAGTAATGTACTCGGTTGAGTACACACGAGCGCACCGCTTACTCTGCGCTAGTTTCAGTTAGGCCCAACTCATATTGAAGCATCAAGACGCTTCGACGCGCGCCTCTATATTTTCATAGTAGGCTCAAAACCTAACGGAAAAACGTAGCTTTATAATGGCTAACGGGAAAATTATACGGGTCTGCATACTAAGTTTGTTCCGTTCACCTTAGTGACATCACAGATAATGTAAGTAGTGCAATATAATTTTTAAAGTTAATGCCATTTTTACTGTTACGTATAATATTATTACCATTTGATTTTTTGGTTTGGACAGCAAATCTAGACACACGTTTGAACTATTAAGCTAAATCTTAAGCTTAAAGGTTTATCGTTTTTCCGTAGAGTTTAGTAGGTTATGGAAGGCTCGCATTGCTCGCCCAAAAATAAAAAATATATTGTAGTAAACAGGACGCGTCGCGACGCATTGTTTCTGCGTCAGTGTGTGTTGAGCCTTTGTAAATGCTGTTTTACCAACTAAAAAAAGGTTTTATACGTACGGGCAGCAACAAAGCAGAGAACTAATTGCTTAGGATGTGACGAGCGCTTAAAGAGTACTGTTGAACCCTCAGTAAATTTTGTAAAGGGGCATATACATATTCTAAAATATCATCATTACTTTGTTTAGGCCTTTATAATATCTGATTACATCTCCGTCCTATACGATTTGATTTGTAATATAAATGGCTATTTTTCCAAGCGATCACAAAATTACGCGTGACCTATACCAAAATATCTCAATGAAAACATAACCCCCATTTCGTACAAAAAGATGCGAAACACGAAAACTCAAAAATGGGAACGCAATTCTCATTTTTATGCTCTCCGTGTTCTAAAAGAAGTGAGTAATAAAATTATAAACGACCGGATATTTTTAATTTTTAAAGGCTATAGTTACGCTTCAAAGATTTTAATTATGAGTCCCGTTTAAAACGAACCTGTTTATTTTTCTTAAAATTACAACCTGCTGCCTGCTACTAGCAGAGGTGCAATTATTTTAACTTTTGTATTTACAGTTGTATTCAGGTCAAAATCAAACTGCATTTATATTAGTATCATTGTTATTTTTTCTAAGAGTGTAAAATAAATATAGTTGTTTATGTTTATCTTTAGGCTTAAGTACCCAAATTATTGTACAGAATCAATGAAATATTTAAATGTCAATAATAAAATTATTGAAATACAACTTGGATTTTATTTGTTTGAATACTTTACTCAACTCCAGCGATACGTTTCGAGAAAGAGTATTAAGTATTCATTATTACCTGCATGAGGTATATTATTTTTTAAAATCTTTTTAACCTAACAGGTGACAGGAGAAATAAAAAATCGGAAAGTCATCAAAACCGTTCTACGCACAAACAGGAAACGATTATAATATCACAGGAAGTGTGGATTCAAAGTAACCAAAACACATACGACAGTAACAAACTCGATAAATGGGCTTAAAAAAACTGACAAAATTCAGAGGTCCCAACCGTTTACCAATTCCGAGCCCATTAGGAGTTTAAAAGTTGTATCGAGTTTGTATAACCAGGGGTTTGAATCATTAATAATCTCGAAGGTTACAAAACATACGTTTAAGTACTAACCTAGGGTAGGAGGGTGTTTTTTACACTAGGTATATAATATATTATGTGTACAGGTTTTGTGGTTAATTGCTTGTGCATTTTGAGCTTAATGTCCAAAATAGACGAGGCCAGTTTATTAAGCCAGGACATCAAGCTAGTGTCAGTGTCGGTATCTCTAGCTTCTTATTGACAAAACTCACTTCATTTCTAAGTTAGTAATCTGATAGAATTTGGTGACGTGCCACTGTCAGCAAACCGAGACAGTTCAAAAAGAACATTCTCGTTTTTAGACGTCGGTTAAAAACTGGCCTTGTTTATCCCGGATATGAAGATGCCTTCACCGCGCTAATGTGACAAACGTTACATCTATGAAAATAATCCATGTATAAATAAGCGAGTGGAAAATTTTGTACCCCTTTTTACGAAAGACGCTTAGATGTAAAAGCATGAAAATTCTCCCAGTTATAATTGATATAGAAGAACTACGTGGAATACCAATATTATTTTGAAGTATGTTCTTAAAATAATCTTGCGTATTTTAAATAAACAAAACACTACGCACATTACAAAATTTTGAGATGACACGATAATTATACATGAAATGCTCTTTTATTTATGGCTGAAATTAGTGATTTTTTCAAATTTAATGGCCTGGTAACGAGACCTTAATGCTAAATTGAAGTCTGTGATTGAATTGAGAATTGATTATATTTTTTGAAGCTCCCCGAGATTTAAATATTTAAAGTCGAATTTCGACCGCAGGGTGACCTTTAGTATGAATAAAACTTTTTTCATATAAGTTTTCTACAGTAACAAAATGAATCGTTTTTTTTTTAATATCAGCGTCCATCACGGATGCACTAGGCTAGATTTTCAAGCTAGAAAGCTTGCAAGCTAGTTATTCTGGCTTCGTATTCATAAAACTAGTTTAATTCTTGCTAGTTTACTAGCTTAGCTAATAGAGCAGATTCGTGTTACCCGGGTATTTTTTTTTGCCGAAGGAAGGACCTTGTGGTTCTTGCATCACCCTTGCGGATCTGTTGTGATTCCGACCCGGGTAATACAGATGTAAAGTATAATTCAAATCTTCAGCTTACATAGACAGACGTAATGTACCTATATGCTATCCTCTCCTCCTATATTTCCCCGTATTTCTAAACTGACAGGAAATTCACTAATTAACGGAGAAATCATATTAATGAGGGTATTCGTAATAACCACGGCTTCTTTCGTAAAAGGATATGTAAAATCATATCTTTTGTTTCACGATTTTTTATGGTAGGTATTTATGTGATATTTTTCTACTATAGGTCTCTTTAACCCGAATGCTTTCAAGTACATGGCACTTCTACGAAATATGTTGTAAACTTCGATCAAATATTCATCTCAATCAATTCACAGTTGCCGTCGAAAAAATGGCACCGGCAAACGCGCTATTCCGCTCCTAGTCACTCCGAGACCGCGATTTTAACTTGTATACGATTGTGAGCTTTAACTCATTCATTTAAATTTTATTTTCGATACACTTGATATTGTTTTAAGTTGCTTTGTGCTTGATAGTCTTGGTGCAATTGTTTTATTCAATTTTGCATCATATAAATATTTGATCGAAGGTTGTAAGATTTATTTATCCTTTTTTTTTTTTGAGAAAAAATGGTCTCTTAAATGCTACAAAAAGTATACAGTACTAGTTGTTGCCCGCGACTACGTCCGCGTACAACTTATTAATTAGCCCGTGTTTGCAACATTTTTTGATCAGTGCTCGGCTCGTATTGGTCGTAGCGTGATGTTTTATAGCTTATAGCCTTTCTCGATAAATTGACTTACCGACACAAAAATAGTTTTTAATTCCGGCAAGTAATTTCTGAGATTAGCGCGTTCAAACAAACAGAAAAAAAAATCTTCTTTATATTATTAGTATAGACTGTTACATTGGAGCTTTTAAAAATAACGTCTACTCTGAGACGACTTTCAATCCGACGGAGAATGATTCCATAAAGAATTATTGGTAAAGCAATTTCTTTTCTATTTCCCTCACAATTTCATAAGACGTACAATTAGACGAACATTTTATTAACAATAGTCTTCGGACTTTCGATTTCCGCTTGTTTTTTGTCTGAAGGCTTTGTATCAATATTGTCAGATCCCGACTAAAAAAGGTTTTACATTGAATTTTCCCTTTGATATAATACGTACAATTGTTCTTTGAGATTTTAAGTACAAGTCTTTGAGTTTTTACCGAGAAATGCCTCATGGAAAGTAACTTTGATGAATATCAAATGTCATAACAGCTTTAAAGGAATTCTAAGAATTCCGTTTACTAAAAATATCAGTGTCTGTGCTTAAAGTAACATTACGATCCTCGCTGCCAGCGGCCGCGATACACAATGAATAAGATAAAACGCTACTTTTAATAATATTTAGAGGGCAAGCCAGCAGACGAGTTACTTGATGGAAAGCAACTGCCATCGCCCATGGACTCTCGTGACATCCGAAGAGTCGCAAGTGCATTGCGGCCTTTTTATTAGGGAATGGTGAATGGGAATAGGGATAGGGGGGTAATCCCCCCTATCCTTATTCCTTTCCTAATGGAAAGTTGAGCCACCGGTAAACTCACTCACTGAACGAAACACAACGCCGTTTCACGCAAGTTCTCTGTAAGTCGTGATGTCACTCCGGTCGAGCCGGCTCATTAGAGCTATAGCATGGTTCTCCCACGGCATTTTATAAACACAAAAACATGTGAAGTATTAAAAAGGGACACATTATTTATTTAACCTTTATGTATAATGGGGGAAATTGATAGAGAGCCAGTTGACGGACCTACGCCATTAAGTCAGAACATGTCAATTCCATGTAAGTCGTAATCTGTCGGCTGGGTTTCACATAGCCCGACTAAATTACTAAATTCCACGATCTGTATCTGTTTCAACTTCTCCGATTGTACGTACATTTTTTAATTTTTTTTTAATATCTATGGACGCTTCACACCACGTCAGTCTGGCCCTGTGCTAAGTACCCGAGGGACTTGTGTTACAGGTAC
>JAOTAV010021302.1:0-22946 GCA_026546445.1 Cyclargus thomasi
GCGTAAGATTGAATTGAGGGTGCACCTTAGATATTAATGTTGTAAATGGTGTCCATCGAGTATAGCTATTTTCAATCTTCTCCAATGAACTGAGGGTGCAATTTGGATTGCATCAAAGTGCACTTCTGCCTGGTGTTTGTTCCCGCCGTGTAGAAGGCCCTTTAATCGCTTTTGTCTGTCCGTATGTCACATTCGATTTTTCTTAAACTGTTACGAATACATTGTTTAAATTCGAAATGAAATTATTATACGCTGTGAAAAATTTCATACGCCTTCCCCTTGTGAATTTTAAAATACATAATGAAGTAAATTAGAAAAGTACATTGAAATGTAGTGTAGGTACGGCGACGACAAATCTATTTATGTAGTCTTCGATGTATTACTTTTTTAATACGAATATTCATATTTGCGGAACCCTTGAAGGGCGTGTTTGACTTACATATTGGCCGGGTTTTTCTTATTTATATTATCTAAATGTATGGTTAATTTACCAGGCATTTTGGCTTTGGTAATTTGTGAATTGAAAAGTTCAGTTTATACGGAAATCTAGTGTGGACTTAAGCGGAAAACATACTGATCGGACGCGACTTACGGACGCGATTGACGGCCGCGATCTATATAATAATTGAAGACATAAGAGAAAGAAGCGGGTAACTAACAATTATAAAATCTACCGAATTTTTGCGTAAATTGCCTTAGAACTAGAAAAACTATTTGAAATTAAAATAATGTGGATTTGATGTGTAGCATTACCTAGATAATGAACTAGCTAATTTACAAGATTTGTTGCAATTTTATAGTAAAAAATTAGTATTTACTCAAAGGTTGTAAAATGTTAGTTATCTGCTTCTTCTACTTATGTCTTCAATCGTTCCTTGAAGTGTGCAAACTATATGGCGTAAGTCGCGGACGTTTTGTATGGGCTGTCAGCCGCGTGTTACGTCGGTACGGACGTTTTTGTATGGGCCGTCAGCCGCGTCCGACCAGTTTGTTTTGCCACAATGTTCGTTTTCCGTATTAGGTTTTCTAATGCGGAATTCTGCATTTGGACACCCGAATGCATTAAATTAGTAGAAAGTATATGAGCAAGCTCACAAGTCACTTTTCTCCGTACAGAACAAAGCCCGCATTCAATATGTTCTGGTGCCCGAATGCGGAAAACGAATACGGAAAAAGTAAGTTTGGGGCCGCCTCAAAGGGTGTGTGTGTGGTATAAGGGTGTAATAATAATGTTAGGAGTTATGCAATCACAAGCGCTCCCGACAGACGTTGTTTGTTAGTCTAAACCATTCTCAAGTCCCCAAGAAGACGCACAACAGAACAGAAGTAAAGTCGAACAGAGTGTTCTCGCGGTGCGTACAAACTACCTAGAGGTGACGTCATAACTAGGTATCGTTTTGTATGGAGCGTTTTTGAAGGGTAAATTTTATGTGATTTTTAAATCGCCATATCTGCGAGGCAATTTAAACTATCAGCGTCATTCTTTCACCAATATTTCTATTTTTGGGATGTCTAATACCAAACCAATAATAATAAAAAATATTCGACCAGCATATCCTAGGCATTCAGCGTGGCGCACTCGAAATTAAAAATTAATGAGAACGTAACATGAATGATAATAAATTTAACCGGTAAACCCTAAAGGGAGTTACTCCCTAAAGGGAGTAACGCCGTTTGTCCACCACCACCGTCAACCGAGAACAAGATTTATTCGGCCTGATAAAATGCCACTGTATATCAAAGGCGACAGGTTTCATTTTTCTCTACGCCGCTAATGACGGCGGCGACATGGACTATACAGCAATGTGGTTAGGAAATCAAACCTATAATCTAGATCATAAAGTTGCATTTTATCGGTCCAAAATAATCTCGTTAATTTTTTGTTCAATCGTGTTATGTTTCTATTAATTTTGAATTCCGAGCACGCCACGCTGGATGGAGCCTACAAGAGGCTGGTCGAATATTTTTTTATTACTTACTTTTACGATTATAAAGGCTTACTTAATAATCGTACAAGTAAGAATACTTGTACTATAATTTATTCAGTGGTGAAACAAGATTCGTTAAATTCACAGACATCACCTGATGATTGATATAATTTTTTTAAAGATAAAATTTTTTCGCTTTTCTCGGCACAGCAAAAAAACCGCGAAATATTGAAAACTAGTTTTACCCGCGGCTTCCCTCGCGTGGATTATAAAATTGAGTAAAAATAAAACTACGAGTATTTTCGAGTTTTCCAAGAACAAAAGTAGCCTTAGATTAGGCGTATTTACCCGACTACGGCGAAACAAATAGGAGGGTTACTTCAACTAAGCCTATGCCAAAAATCAAATTGATCAGTTTGGGCGTCACGACAAACACACTTTTTCATTTATAACATAAGAACGTAATGAAATTAGATGGAGTATGGACGAGAATAATTAATTGAAAGTAGGTATCGAGATAAAGTCACATGTAACTGACGAGTGACCTTAATCGTAAATGCGACCTACATGTCTAATCTATTCTCTACAAATTAGAGAAAAAGTTTATAATCTTCTATTAATCGGCTAGTAAAAAAAATGATTGTGAATGGACATGTCTAAAGCGGAAATTTTAACTTTGAAATTTTGGTTGGTCTAGTTGGAAGATTAAAAACTAAAAGTCCCCACCCATTCATAGTGAGCTCGAGGAGGAAGAGTACTGTGGGTAAGATCTTCCAACCGAGAGAGGTCGGTCAGGCCCACGTGATACATTTCAGCTGTCTTATATACCACCGTGTTTCGAAAACTTCGATAGCACGATGCAGGATTATTACGCTTGATGTGGGTACCGCCACAGTTACAAAGAAAGATCCAAATTTTTGTTTTTTGCGTACTTCACGAAAACCGAGCTTAGTGCAAACATTTTTTTGTTGTACTAGACACAAAAAATTATTTAAATTCTCTACGTTGTGATATTTTAAGGGTGTCAGATTTTCAAGTTCTGTCAGCGTAAATAATAAGAGCATCTTTCACAGTCCCCAAGTAAAGTATAGAGTAGTTACTTGATAAGTAACTACTCTATACTTTAATCGGTAAGTAAAACTTACCTTTTGTCAATTTCATAAGCAAGTAAGCTACTTGACAGTTTAATCATATGATAAGTGCTACTCGAGGGTCGTACACATGTAGTTACGGGTGACTTTAACCGGCGAGTAGTCTACTCGACACTTTACTCAAGGGTGAAAATGAAATGAAAATTTTGGGTCGTGAATATTATAGTGTCAACGGAAACAAAGCTACCGCAAGCTTATTAATTGAATAAAAGTTGTTGTGTGCTCTCTAGTTGTAGAGATGAAATAATATTTTTTGGTTCAATATTAAGTGTTTTCTATTTGTTTATAGTAACTTATATTTGTTTATAGTAATTTATTGTGATTTTCAATATTTTATTAAATCAAGATTAATTTTTGTTTTTATCAATAAATTAGTCCTCCACTGTAGAGAGACGCGTGGTGCGCCCGGTGGAAGGTGGTGTGTTGAGGAGAATTATAGAAACCACTTATAAGTCCATCCTCTATTGGGTCTCGAACCAGAAGGAACAGTAAATGTCACAATGAGGTAGAAACACTATTTGGCGAATATAATTAAATATGATATTAAAATATAAAGGAACATACATACAGTATGATTATAAAGGAGCTTACACACTTCATCACAGCGCTGCCGCCATAACGAAAAACACTTTTCTTCTGATTTCAAATCATTATCTGATTTCAAGTCACATAGTGATTTGAAATTAGCAGAAAGAGAAGAACACACAAGTAGTTTTTTTTATTTTAAAAAATGTTAGCGTTACCGTTTTTCCTTATCACGGCAAAATAGTAACAAGTTAATAGAGCCATCCATCATTTATTAATCCGGTACCGGAATAAAAACAGGTTTAATTCATTTATATGTTAATTTTAAGGCAAAATTTAGTAATTTTATAGGATCACGAACAAAAATGAGGTAAAATTCTGTTAAAAAATTATCAAAAACATAATATATAATTTATATATAATTCACCCATGCAGTGGCGTAACGCAGGTATCGGCCTTTTATTTTAACCATACAATTTTGTACAAAAATTAAGAGCGACTCTTAGTCACGTGGTTTTTACATTTTTTTAGTATTCTCATAATTAATTGTGTTACATTACAGATGAGTAGCGGAAAAATAACATCGCGAATAAAAATTGCAGCATATTCTGTGTTTTTTTAATGGCTCCGAATTTATAATTTTGTTAGATATATTATGAAATGGTCAAATATCTATTTTTTTTAATATTGTCTGCGAAATTTGCCGCCCCCTAAAAAGCGCCGCTCGGGGCGGGTCGCCCACCGTGAAACCGCCCACCCGGCCTCCACGCTACGCCACTGCACCCGCGTCATATCGTTTTTATCCTTTATAAGGATGGAAACCTAATAGACCATCATTTGGTCGTCAATTCAATATTATTATTAATATCTACGGAGTATGAACGCTTCACACCACGTCTGTCTGGCCCCGTGCTAAGTTACAACATTCATAAGGTTTCTCTGTTCGATCGTATAAACATATGTTTGTTGTTAAATAAATATTTTTGATTAGATTTGGAAATGAGAGAGGCTTCTTATATCGCTGAAGTCGTGAGAAACCGTACGGCGCCGCTAGTGTCGCGATATTAGATAACAAGTGAGCTGCAACGGTAAACATTGCTTGATGAATGAAATATTATTATTGAATGACTTCATTATGATGAACCTTTAATTGGATCTAATAATACTTGTGATATAATAACAAAGTCCGGGCGGCGGCTGCGCGATATAATCGCTATAAAAATGTCGTTACAACTCTACATTACTTTCTTTGTGTTTGAGGACTTTTAACTAATTTTTTATACATCATTTCGGCGAGCCAGCCGCCAGGAGGATGCTGGCATAAACACTTGGGCCAGCATAACTGGCCCGAGTGTTTACATTATCATATAACGCTGGATAGTGTGCGAGTCTATGCTTATTAATAGCATGAAACCATATTTGTACTAAGTTAAAAAAAAAACAACAATATTATGTGTTTACACTAACTTCAGAGCGCAGTGGCTTTGGGCGCATTTTTTACCTAACAAATCTAATAACATTTCCCGCTCTTTTGTTTGGTTCTATGCTCGATGTTTACACTAAATTATATATTTTGAAAGAATTTCCATGATATAGGATCAGAATGGAGACTGACATTCACACACCGCTCTAGAGAATAGACAAAGATGATGATGATCATAGAGACGGACATTGAGATGAGGAGTCATAGAGTGTGATACTGATACATGGTCATACAAACAGACAGGTACTGGTCCATAGACTATGCATATAGACCAGATAAAAAAAGTACTCACAGCAGTAGTACCGCTTGGTGAGCGTCTGCCCCCAGCACAGGCCGGACCACTGGCGGCGCACCCCGGCGCACGTGAACTGCGCCCGGCCGCAGCCCGCGCAGCCCTGCAGGTTGTTCATGATGGTGTCCTCCCTGATGAGGATCTTGCCCGCGGCTGCCGGCGCCACGATCACCACCCTCTCCCCCGCCCCCATCAGCGGCGCACCCTGCTCCATTGTGCTGTGTTATAATCACTCCGTGCTACCCTCCTTGTCCTATCTCCCTGCACTGTCGAGTGCTGCTTTACTGCGTACGTACGCCGCACCGCTTCCTCCCCCGTATAGTCCACTGTACTATAGCCACCCTTCCCGTGGTATAGTCCACCGTACTACAGCCTCCTGTTACCGTCCACTCCACTGTCACTAAAGTCTACGCGTCCGCTGCGCCCGCGCAACCAGATACGACTGGCCTGCCCTCGATGTCAAATGCATGATATGACTTATTTTTTTCTATCTTCCGACCCATCGATGTTGAATAGCGACGATGCTTCTCCGTAGTCCTTGACAGCGATCGACTTTGATCTTTACGAACTTCAAATATAAAAAAAAAATACATAATATGATAGAGTAAATTTACCGAGCGTTCTGTTTACCGTGTAACCGTTTTACAATGGAAGCGTGACACGCTGTTGTGTGTAGTTATTAAGATGACGGGCGATAAGTCGAAGTGATCGAGTAACAATCTTAAAGCAAACACTGTCATAATTAACAAACGCCGGAGTTTTGGAAAGTTGGTCTTCTTGGTGTGTGATGGCATATTTTTATTATTAATGATGATAGGACGCTCGATACAATGATACGGAAAACATTAAAAGTAGCGTTTATTGTAGAGAACGATTCTAGAGTGTTACATCTATGGCGGAGGTTATCTTACATTGACACTATGAGCGATTTGTGCTAACCGAGTAGCAGCGCGCTGGCGATAGTGCCGACTGTAACGGGGCCGCACCGCATCGCGCCGTAAATAAACAACTTTTTTTATGGAATTATTTACGACAAACAAACGAGGCCTGTGCCCTCCATTGATATATTCCGATGATCCAATTATAGTAAACAATAGTAGTAACTGGCAAAAAAGCGCAGCTTTATGATACCTTGCGAGTTTTTAAAAATTTAATGCTGGCTGTGAAATTGGGTTTTTTCTAACTATTCTGTGACTATAACAGATTTTTTAATTACAAATTTACGTTTCTGGGTTCATTTGGATAGTTTATCTTTACACTTACACATCTTACCTCATAGATGGCGTTAGCAGTGCAATATTATTTTGTTAATATTATCACTATTTTATTTTTAAACACATCCAGACATGTACTCAAGCTACTATGCTAAATCACAACTCTAAAGCTCTTCTAGTTTTTCCGTAAAGTGTACCACAACATGTACGGGGAGTGGGAGACGGACTAGCGCTCGCATCGCTAGTCCAATAAAAAAATACTCACAAATTCTAATTAATATCAGTTTCTGCATCAAGTAATTCAGTCATTGTAAGGAAACAAAAATAACGAGATCATTTATATACTTGCAAAAAATCTTGTCTAGATCTAAGACAAGATTTTTTGCAATTACATATTATAATATATTAAGACATTAATTTGGAGTTACAGATAGGAGGTTAGCAGCTAGCCAATAAATTATAAGATTATGAGCTAAAGGTTACTTGTAGGAAATAGCTGGCAATTATATACATGAAGTACGTAATGTATGTAGTTATGCTGAGCACCGTCGACCGTCGTACGTGACGTGACCGTCATATAAGTTCGTCACTATTTGCCTTACAAATTGATCACTATTGGAATTTGGGGCCAAACATACTATGGGTTATTGTGGACGAAACCAGGGGCGTAGCTATCCCCGTTTACGGTCGTATAAATTATACGAGGCCCCCAAGCCACCGGGACACCAAATGTGCGGAAGCAAAAAATAAGGAAACCATCCTGAAAATGTTTCCCTCTAGCTATTACCGTTTTAAAGATGCAGCCTGGAGAAAGAGGGACAGAGAAACAGACAGGACAAAAATCAAAATCTTTTTTATTCAAAATAATTACTTTAAGTACACTTTCTGAACGTTGAAATTACTGTGCCTAACACCGGTTCGGGAACTAACTCGGCGAGAAGAACGCAAAACAGACATCGAAGTCTTACAAATAGGGTTCCTTTGGGTACGGTACCCTAAAAAGGCAACCTCACCTAGTGCCAAATTTATGCGCCCTCCCAAGGCACGCTACTCTTCTGTGTTTAGACATAGAATTAATTAGAAAACAAGTTAAGTACAGGTAGTTTAACCCAAAATTATTTTCTATAGGTCGTAACATTATTAACAATAGCGTAGTACACAGATATTGCGTGTATGTGGTTTCCTGGTTGTTATTGTAGAATCACTGGTGATGTAAGGTGCCCCAATTCTAATGAGCATTGACCTATATAATAAATTAAGAAAAAATAAAAAACCGACTTCCAAGGAAAAAGTAGAAAAATAAACTTCTATAAACTGAAAAGTATGAAATAATATTAGTTCCTAAATAGGGCTTTTTCAGAATTTAGCTAAACCTCAAATATTTCTGGACACAATCTTCATAATTTTAAAGTCGGTACCATGTCCATTTAATCATGAGCTAATCAGGAATCTTTGGGACTGGCCCTGACTTTAAAAACTATGAAGATTGTGTCCAGAAATAGTTTACAGCTGCCTTGTTTTTGGAAGTCGATTAACAAATCGTAAAAACAATTAAAAACAATTATTGTCTATTAAATTAGCTTTAAGACATATTATTGTTATTTTCCATCTTTTAGGTAAATGATGGACCCGTGCGAGTTTGTTACGCCGGTTCTTCTCGCCGGGTTAGTTCCCGAACCGGTGGTAGGCGCCGTAGTCTCGACGTTCAGAAAGTGTACTTAAAATACTTATTTTGAATAAAAAGATTTTGATTTGATTTGATAAAAAAATAATAGTGTACTCGATACTCAGCATTTAAGCTGATGAGTTCTGGTACAGCTGTTCTACTTCTATTAGGCTTGATTTATCGACGTTTATGTGTGTGTGTGTGTGTTGTAGAAACAAAGGTTGCTAAAGGATCCTATGTCCTGTACGGTAACGTGACACTACTTACTACAGACAGACATCTTTCATATAACATGGTACTTCGTGTCAAAAATGCTGAGTCACTAAAAATAAGAAAATTGATCAATTAAGCCATTATTTTTGCAACGTACTCTTTGCACTTGTTCTTTTCAAACGTGATTTAAAAAAAATATCCACAGCAGAACATATAACCTCCTCGTTTTTGGAAGTCGATTAAATATGGGTTGGAACTTGAAAGTTGAAATGTATAATGGGGGAAATTGAAAGAGAGCCAGTTGACGGACCTACGTCATTTGGTCAGAATATGTCAATTTCGTGTAAGTCGTGACCTGTCAGATTAGTTTGACATAATCCGGCCAAATTAATTAGATTCATAATATGTATCTCTTTCGACTTCTCTGATTGTATAATGGGGGAAATTGAAAGAGAGCTCGTTGACGGTCCTACGTCATTTGGTCGGAATATGTCAATTCCACGTAAGTCGGGATCTGTCGGCTGTGTTTTATATAAACCTACAAAAATTATTAGATGTATTATAATGAAGCAGAATTTCAACTTCTCTGATTGTACAATGCACATGTGACAAAAACTCGTAGACTGGACTCGGCTTTCAGCAAAAATAATTATTCTTGTATTTTAATGATTGCATTAAGGAATTATTGAATCATCTCAGGAATTAATAAACCGAAAGAAACAAAAAATGCATTTTACGAGATCATAATATTAATCGTCCATCGCACACCGCATAAAAATGTGCTGTCAAAACTTAAAAGGTCAGTAAAAGTGTAGTCCGAGGTTTACTGCCTCAGTTCTCGTCGCCAACACGGAAAACTAAATCAAGCCTGATTAAATAAAGCAATGAGCACGCTTATTATGAAATAATTACAAGTCGTCTCAGAAAAAAAAACAATTATATTGTTATCTTGTGATGGATGGTTTACGGACCATGCACGACAACGACACTACCAACTAGCGACTATTATAGTATTTTAATCCTCCACGCCTTAGCACACCAAAGCTCACTTCGTCAGCCCCCTCGCCCCTTTGTCTGACGTAGTTATGTATGTGTTACGACTTATGGATGGTCCCTTTAGGTCGACGAAATTGCACAGAATTGTCACTTCCTCTTTGAAGCATACATTAACCGCCAGCTGTGTTACAAACAGCTGTAGCCCAGATGAGTTCTGCACACTGCTCTCAGTTATTCTACTTGTGCACTGACATGATCTTATAATATATATTGAGGATCAGAGTTATAGAAATTCAGAGTTAAAAGAATGTTGGATGCGCCCACAGCATGGGGACTGTATAGATTGCGTCATGGTTATCGAACGCCTTATCGACTTCCGCTTCCAGTGCATAAATTGTGCATTCACTTCCATTATTTTTTTTTCAAATTGACCGTGAGATCGATTCATATATTTCGGTACGCTTTAATTCTAAGTTTTATTTTTGGCGCAAATTTATAGAATTAATATTTAAAACTGGCTGACTGTAACTCATAGCCTCGACTTTACCAATATTTTGTTCTACAGGCGTTTCAGTAATTGGACCCTGACCGTTTTAAATAGATATATAATTAGGTATATATCCGGAAGTGGTTGACATATTGTATACGAGTGAACAATTAGGCAATCGTCGCCTTCAACCCCGGGAGACAATTGTCAGGAGTGAACGACCGCGCACCGCGCATTTATTAACCTATATCATTGTACCAGTTCATACCGAATTTCGATCTGAATACTTACGGTCTCCACCAATGGGTTAATCACTCGTTGAAAAATTGATGTCTAAATTATGTATCTAAATTTGAGCACAACTGTATAAGGCTGTGTATTAATGCTAATGGATCGATTGTCAAACAGATAATAAAAGTTATTAAAGAAGTAAAGTAAAATTAACCGAAAAAAGATAAGATAATAACCGAAAAAAAAATAAGATAATAGGTTTCAGAAGACAAAATAGAAACTAGGAACAATTTGAAATACCTCTATCGAATAAAAAAAACAAGTTTCTTAACATATAAACATTTATTCGTCAATAAGTACATCAATAGAAACACGTATTGCATCGAGTCTAAACTTTACAAGGAACTTTAAAGACTAGGCTCCGTGAATGAGAGAGAATAGAGAAGAAAAGAGAGTATGTTACGATTAAGCTTGGCACATACCGAGCTGTAATTATAAATATTAATATAAGTTTGAAATGAGAAATTCTCACATCCAATCAGAAATTCTAACATTGTTTTAAATATTTAGGTCATTCCAAAATTTTAATATGGGCGCTGTTAAAACGATCCTCTTTTTAATAACATTTTTTGCCTCAGAAAATGTAAGTAAACTAAATTACTGAGTCGGCCACAAAAACACACCTGTGCATAGTGGTATAACAGTCGCTAGATAAATTCTCTATAAGCCACAGCAAATGTAACTCAGCTTGATGATTATTTTTTAGCATCTACATTTGTGAATATTCAAGCTTCTAAATTCATGACATCCTACATTAAATTTTAAATTTACCTAAAATTTTAATCAAAAATTTTATCTTTAAAGGAAGTTCAATCATTTGTAAAACAACTATCCCTAAAACATATAATAAATGCGAAACTATGCCTAGCCGTTTGTCTGTCAGACCTATCGACTGATTTATAAAAAAATTTGTTAAAATTCGTACAGCCGTTTTGGCGGAGAAAGGTGGTAAAAATGGTAAAAGAAACTTCTGTAGGTAAACAAACCAAAACCGGCAGGATAACGTCTGTCGGATCTTCTGTTAAATTTGTAAGATGAACTATTGAGGAATGGAAAAGGAAAGAAATGGTAGCTTAGAAGCTATAAAACGTAAAATGGTGATGATTGCAAATTCTGAGGCCGAGTTATTAAAATTAGAATTGTGTCCAAATAAAAATTGTGTTGCCGGTCTTATTATAACCGTTTTATTATTACTTTGTTCTCATTAATACTTTTTCTTCTCCTCTATGACATTAACCATGAAAGCTAACCTAACAGAGTTGAATAAATATATCCATGATTAGTTTCTATATTATGCTTACGAGTAATCAGTATAGTGCATGTCTTATAATATTTAAGTAAATCATAATCACATTACATCAGTTAGCGAAACAGGTATAATATCATTACTGGGGTGAAGTTAGCAGTGAATGATGACTATAATTATGCATCAATCACTTTTAACTTAAAATTTCACAATGATATTTCATACCTTCAGCTTGTAACTCTAATATCACATTGAGTTTCACGTATACGTATATAACACTGTTTGTATGTATATACAGTTTGGTCGACACTTAAGTATCTAATATTACAAAAAACGAATAAACATTACAATAGAATTAATATTTTATATAAATCTTAGCCTGATATCGTAAAGCTCTGTGCTCATATAGAAATTACCGACTCAACATTTCAACCTCGATGATTAGATTAAAAAAAAAACTTATAGATAATTATAAGACCTAAAAACTATCAAGTTCCTCAATTCTTCATAGACTAGAGATGTATTATTCAGAAAGGCAAATAGCGCATGTCTTCTCTTCATAAGGTAGGTCACCTTTTAGATTTTGTTCTACTTATATAACATTTTATTTTAACTTCCCCCAAATAATAAATACATAATGGCCCATTGTCCCTGTAATCTTATTATTCTTGTAATCTTGGTGATGTATAAAATATTTTCATTATAACACGAATTTAGAAAAAAGGCCTTTAGTGTGATGCCTTACGTTTTAGGTATAGCTATAAAGGTAATAAAACTAGGTCAGAACTCACGACCTATACAACAATTAAAATTAAAATTGCCCCCGAGCTACTTCCTTGCGGTACACCAAAATTGTTGAGCAGATTTGGCGTATTGGCTTAACTTCTCTATTTTTAACCGACTTCCAAAAGAGAATAAGGTTTCTCATTTCGTCTGAATATTTGTTCTTTTTTTAATGTTTGTTCGCGGATAACTCCGCCGTTTGTGGACTGATTTTCAAAATTCTTTTGGTTTTGTTTAAGGTTCAGGGTGGTCCCATTTTCAAAAAAGTGGTTATCTGATTATGTAATACAGGATAAATCGAGGAGACTTCTTTTTAAAATTTATATGGACACTTACAGTGATTCCCACTTTTTTTTAAAGATTTCAGATATATTCATCCAAAAAGTAAGATTTTGCACAGACATGAACCCTGGTTCCAAAGGTGCAGTACATTACTCTTGTATCCATATAGATAGCGGTTCGGGGATTTCTGACTAAAAGCAAATTTCACTTCATGAATTTCATCAATCATCATCATCTAACTTTAAAATTATAAAGATAGAGTAAAGATATAGTTTAGCCTTTGGCTAACCTTCACAAGGCAGTATAACATGGAATAAGATTTATTTATTACTTTTTAGTTTGTCTTTTCAAGGAAGTCGGTTTTTATTTTTTGTTTATTTAAAATTAATTTATTATATTATAATATATTAGAATAATTTTTGTAAAACCAATTAAGAATTGTTTAGATCTTTACCTCTATTATAGAATATTTTGACTTCGTTTTATATATTTGCTATAAATTTTTAGTTCTCTAAAGATTAAAGAGATTCGATACTAATCTTTGGCCAAGTTTATTCAGCTAGCTGCTGGCGCGAGCGGCAACTAAGTAGGCACTGGATGTCGCGGGCTGCGCGGGCGCTGCGCCACCGCCACGTGCGCGTCCAGCCCATCTGAAGCGCGCGACGCGCGGCGCACATACGGGCCGCTAGGACGTTCTGCCAAAATTACAAAAAATTACACTGCCGTTATATCGCTAAAGGGCGCAAATTTTTAAAAATATGCTAGTGCGTTCGCCTTTTTTGCTGATTATTCATCGCTCTATGAGCACAGGATAAATAATGGTATAAGTAATATTACTTTATTTGGAAAAAAAAGTTTTTTCCGTATTACTTTCCGCAGTACAATAGCGGCCTTATTACGAGACCTTGAGGTACGCTTACATAGTAAATGAAAAATAACGGTCTCAATGATGTACCTTGAGGGACACCAAATTCAATTGCGAACTGAACAAGGTGCCAACTATTTTCCCTATTCTTTTACTTGGCTTTATTAAACTTTAATAGTCTAGGCTCTAGCTACTAATTACGACAAAATGATCAAGTACCTTCAAATGTATGTGGTACAAGGTGTCGATAGTCTGTGGAGTGTCGTCTGCCGTGCTCGTATTTTGCCTCCTTCGCCAGTAACGTCTCGCGCTGCAGCTGCGTGCGGAGCTCCGCGGGCGTGCCGGGTATCAGCAGCTGCATGAGGCCAGTGAGGCCGAAGACGACGTGCTCGAACACCACGACGAAGGCGAGGCGCGCCGCGAACACGTGCCAGTAGTGCGGCGACAGGCCGTAGGGGTCGGCGTGCGCGGGCGGGTTGCGGTAACCGCGGTACGCGCACACCGGCGGGTCCACCTCCGTCTCGTCCGCGCCCCATTCCTCGCGGTAGTCCGACGTGTTGAACACTACGCAATGTCACCTAACTTTAGTGATGATGACATCTTAATATGTACAATTGTTCTGTGCATGTATTTGTCACTGATGACTGAACTGCTCCCAAAAGACTAGACCAGACGATTTTGACGAAATTTTTTACCCGACTGCGCCAGAAACAGGGTTATGTTTTTCAAGAGTGTATATCTATGTATATGTATGTATAATTGTTTGGCACGCTCTGCTGCCTAAACGGCTTGATGGATTGTAACGTATGAGGTATTGTTAGAATTGTTTTGATAGCGCCAGTGACACATTAAAAAATAAAAAAATCAAAAAATAATTTTATAATTAACCCATTTAGGTCGAGTAGGGTATCAGAATGAAGGGCTTTAAATAGCCATTCTAGAAATATACATAACTTGATGTTTAAATTGCAATAGTTCCTGCAGTCTAGTTTTTTTTGTTTTTGGACCTTTAGCTATACCAAGACCGGCAGGACAACGTCTGTCGGCTCCGTTAGTATTGATTTAAATCTTCTAGAGATGGTGATAAACGAAGACTTATGCGCTAAACAATAAATATATTGTTATGAAAGATAGACTCGATTTAAAATTGATAGTAATTGATACTAGAGTGTATTAAATCATTTGCAGAAGCCGTTGTGGGCAAATCTTACAAATGAGTACTCACACGAAAGGGAGTGATCGATGTAGCCGGCGAGCGTGTTGTCGGGGGAGTAGACGTACTTGTACACCATGCGCGGGATGAAGTCGCTCGTGTACGCGATCACGAACGCCTGGACCACCAACGAGATACCTATTGTTTACTGACACTCTCAACTCCTCATTCTTGTACTATCGAGGAAGTTCATTCATAGCAAGATTGTAAGTAATTTTAGTTGTATTTAAATTACAAATTCAGACGACACGATGATTTAATTGACATGTTCCGACCAAATGACTAACAACCGTCAACTGGCTAGGAATCCATCTTCTATGGTATCTCGAATTAGTATTCGAGTTCGAACGTGAGAGAGTCAATTCATCAACTGATACTAAATTTAAAGTACGATAGTAATATAATATAACACTAATAGTTATAATATTGCACCAACCGTAAAACTGAAATGTACTAACGTTAGAAACCACTGCTGCGTAGGTAATTCCTTTTAATATTCCGTACCTGAAATATAAAAGAACACAATTTATTAGATGTCGTCTGTGTATATACTAAATGTAAAGAAACAACTTAACTCTGTTGGTTATAATTTTCCGTCCACACATATAAGTATATAAAACAGAAGACCGTATCTTGCCGGTACTAGTACGGCCCGTGTTAAAGATAATTATTGCAATGAATAATGCTCCAAAAAAAATCCATAAGAAATTTCTTCGATTTCCTTCAATGAAAATAATATAACGACATGAAACGAATAAGGGAATTTCATGGTTGACTTGTGACATACTTTTTGGGATGATCCCTAAGTGGAGTAAACGTCCTCAGTCTGAGAACTCATAAGCACTCTTCCTGTGTGGACGATAGACAAGCTGTGAGCAACGACACCGTATGGTTAAGTAAGTGTAGTCACCAGGCGCCGATGTCCTCGACGCGCTCGGCGAGCGGGCGGCGCGCCTGCGTCACCATCTTGTACGCGTCGAGGCGGATCTCGGCGATGTTGTTGAGCAGCGCGCAGAGCGGCGCCAGCGGGAACGCCGCCACGAACAACGTCACGAACCCGTACTGGAGGACTGTACCGAAATTCCTGGTAAGTTTCATCTACAACTAGTTTTACAGTTTCTCACTTTTTTACAGATTCAGCTGTGAGATATGTTGTGGATAGCCTACATGGAAATTGTCAGGAAGTGATGAAACAGGTCCTTAATCTATCAAAGATCGTTTTTCATTCGGGTTTTAATCAATAGGAAACTGAAAATAGCGGTATAAGAAAAAAACTTTTAACAAGCTTTCACCACATAATTTTAACAAAGTTCTCGTCAATAGAAATCAAACGAGCCCAAACTCAATGAGGTCGTGTCGTTTTATTACGGAGTTCCAGTGGCTACTCTATCATCAGATCACCTGAATGTCAAAATAATATCGCATTGCCATCCGATTTATACGTGCTTGCAAAATTTCGTTTCAATCAGAAACCGGAAAGTGCATCAAATTTAACTCGCAAGATTAAAGAGACTATAGACAACGAAACTAATAAAAGTAAACAATAATAAACTTGTAAAAATTGTCTACAATGTTAACGATGATAATAATGAAATTTGATTATCACGAAGATAAAAATAAAAATACAGCACAGCAGGCGGATACTGACAATTAACAAGCAATTAGAGGTGTTAAAAATTTGCAGCGTGTTATTCAAGGAAAAAACTTAATTGTCACACGCATGTGATAACGACAGATCAGACAAAACACGACGACAGCATTAAAGATGAGAACAACAACAAGTGTCAGATTAACTCACTCATCTCTAGATACTCGTCGAATAGCGCGAGTCGGCCGGGGTCCTGAAGGTGGTAGTCCATCTCCCAGGCCATATGCGGCCGCAGCGGGTCCCGCGTCACCGCGCGGTGTGACCGCTGCCGCCACCAGTTGTTCAGCTTACTGTATTATTAACGGTAGGTAATAGCAACTGTTCAACACTAGAATCTAGGAAAGTCGTTTTGATATTCTGTCTTAACGCAAATAAGCTCTCAACTTTGTGTATGTTATGGCAGTACCATATGCTTGTAAAAAAAAATTGACTCAGTGAAGTCTTAAACGGTTAAGAATATTGGCTAATGGCCGTGTTCATCAGCTTTTTTATTGGCGTATACACTTTAAGAACTTGTTGTAATTTCTGTGTGTAGATTAAAAACAAATGAAATTACTTTACGTCATGCGCCATTGCACCAGTAAAAACGCCAACGGTCATTATCTCCTGTAACACATCTGAAAATTGTTAGCAGTGGCAGACTACAGTACTGACGGGTAACCGAGCTCGACGAAGTTGTTGAAGCACTGCTTGCCGATCATGATGATGGCGAGTTGTATGCACAGCTCGGAGAGGCAGCCGGCGGGGTCGCAGATGTCGCCCTTCAGCTTGAAGAACTCCGACCGCCGCGCCTGGTCGTCGCCCGGGTAGTCGTAGAACCGACCCTGGAAAAATAAGAAAGGATATTTGCATTTTATACCATCCATGAGCAGCCGTAAATCAAGTATGCACTATCAGAGGAGGCGATTCATAGACAGCGGACCAACGTAATGTGATCGACCCACAATTGTTTCCATTTAATGTGAACTGTGACAATAATTATTGAGTTGACATAGCCAGACCAAATGACGTAGGTTTGTCGACTGCTAATGAATCGCAATTCTTCGGTGGTACTTACATTGCTAGATAACATAATTTCTTCGTCATCAATAACTCTTTCTAGTTTCTAGACTTATGTCCTAAGTAGGTAGAGGGGAAGCTCTGCGGACCTAAAAAGGTCGTAATAGCAATATTGCAAAGGAATTGCTCTATTTCGTTTTAGTACATTTTGTTAAAAATGTGGAATTGTTTTGATAAAAAAGTTTCTCCAAAATCATGTTAAATTGATTGTGAAAACACTGTTTTGTAAAATGAATAGTTATTTACAATAATATTGCGAAATTACCTTTTTTACGGCGGCTGTGCTTTACGTAACTTACCTTGAAGAACGCTATGTATATAAGCGAGGAGTAGAAGTTGATGAATTCGAAGAAGAAGATCTTGAAGGTGTAGGAGTCCTCGTACTCCGTCTGGGTGCGCGGGTTCTCCACGTTCGTCAGATATACCGCCACTTTGCTGTAAATCTGGAACAATTAAATATGTACTGAATTTTGTACAAAAGAATACTATTGTAAAAACATTTCAAACCATCTTAATTGGTCTTCGCGAGTCACGACCGTCTTCTAATAAAAACGAGGAGGTCATATAAAATTCACTATGCTATTTTTTATAATAAATAGGGGTTGCCCCCTATTTATTATGCGCGCAGACGGGTTACCTGATGGTAATCAACTGCCGTCGCCCATGGACACTCGTGAACCGATTTTCAAAATTGTTACTTCGTCATAGGGCACGGCGACCAATCCTTAATCTAAGCACCTTTACACGCTTACAGCACCATCTGATACCATAATTTCTAATCGTGAAATGTTTCTTACTTTGA
Source organism: Cyclargus thomasi (assembly GCA_026546445.1). Taxonomy (NCBI): domain Eukaryota; kingdom Metazoa; phylum Arthropoda; class Insecta; order Lepidoptera; family Lycaenidae; genus Cyclargus; species Cyclargus thomasi. The sequence continues at coordinate 18,145 of JAOTAV010021302.1, forward strand.
TTAGAAATAATACCATTATCACAACAAAGTGTGCCATCGCTCCAAGGGAACCGTACCTACCACAGGTACGGTTCTGCCTCGAAGTCCTTACTCCTAAACCGCTTACCCTGGGAATGTTATTAAACTTGTAACGTTGTCAAAAATGTATCTTAGGGTAATTGTAATAGAAATTAAGTTAAAAAATACGCTGAAATGTAATTGTAAAATTATATGTATAAAACTAAGGATAAATATATATATATCTTTAATGTCATAAATACTATATAAATAAATTGTTACGTAAGTACGTATACGTGTATGGTAAATAATAAGCTGTAAAGTGAGTAAAACTGTTAAAATGTTTTAAAAAGGTGAAACTAAAATGTCATAGTATGCACAATATGAATAATTTAATAATGTAGGCACAAAATTATGTAATTAGATACAAAATATGCAAAAAATTGTTAGTAAATAAAACCTAAAAAACTAACGTAAATATAAGAAATTGCAAAATGTAAAAAATTGACCCTTCTTAAAGGGAAGGGGGAACAAGACGGTCCCTTAAGGAGGCCACTGAATAAAAAAAAACCACTTACCCGCGTGAGTATCATGATCATGGTGAGATTGAGCGAGGCGGCGGTCATGGAGGTGAAGATCTTGGCGTGTCGCTTGAGGAAGAACCCGGACCCGCCGTAGATGACGGAGACCATGCTGATGCGGTAGATGATGGTGCCTAGCACCGCGCCCATCACTATCGCGATCTGACATTAAATAAATGTTCAACGGAAACGAACGGGTCGCCTCATGGAAATCTACCGCCGTCGCCCATAGCCGCAACACCAGAAGAGTTGCAGATGCGTTGCGGCCTTTTAAGAGGCAAAACGCTCTCTTCTTGAAGGTTTGTAGGTCATAGCGGTTCGGAAATACTGCTGGCGATTGTCAATTCCAGAATTTTACAGTGCGAGGCAGAAAAATGCGCGAAAAGCGCAGACTGCCACTCATCAAGATGATGTGGGAATACCATTGAGTGTCAGGCTTTGTATCATTTATCTCGGTGACATAAGACGATGTCGCCTGTACTGTCTAAGAAATCGAAACAGAGCCAGTTGACGCGCCACCGTATTTAGTCGGAATACGTCAATTCCATGTAAGTCGTGATGGATCGGTGGGTTCGAGATAACTCGATCAAGTTACTTAGATCCTAAATCTGGCTCTGTATCAATTTCCCCGATAGTACAAGTTATAAGTTCTAAGTTCTAGTACTGACCATGAACAGTACGGCGGAGCTGGTGGCGACGTACCGCACGGTCTTCTGCCAGGGCGGCAGGTAGGGCTCCTTCTCGCGAGTCACGGGGTTCGTGCGGAACGTGCGAACTGATGCCTCGAACTCGGGACGTGGGTCCTCGTCCTTTTTACAAGGAAAATCCTATTAATATAATACATCAAATTTTCTAATGATATTAAAAGGGACAAGCGAGCAGACGGGTTGCCTGATGGGAAGCAGCTGCCGTCGCCCATGGACGCTCGCATGATCCAAAGAATCGTAAGTGCCTTGCCGGCCTTTTTATAAGGGAATAGGGATAAGGGAAGTGGGACTACTGGTAAACTCGCTCACTAAACGAAACACAGCACAACGCCGTTTTACGCCAGTTTTCTGTGAGGCAATGGTTTCACTCCAGTCGAGCCGGCTCATTTGTGCCAAAACATGGCTCTCCTGCTTCAATCATATATTTAAAAATTCACATGTCGTAATGTTAGTTACCTTGATGAAAATCGGTTAAGTCATCTAAACAAATATTCAGCGTGACTGGCTACTGTCTATTTTCCTTACTCCTCTGTGATGAGGGTCACCTAGAAGTAATTGATATGGCAAAGCAGAATTTGCCGGGTAGTTAACCCGGTAATAATAATATGTTGACGATGGCTGACCTGATCGACGCTGGCGAGATCCCATTCCCACCGGAGCACAGACTGCTTTCTCTTCCACAACTCTAGGAATGTTGTCGCTGGAACAGTTTCAGTTAAATACTCGATACATAATACAAATAAATATAAAAAGAAACCGCCCAAGTAGGACTCGCGCACGAAGGGTTCCCTACCATATGAAGGGCAAACAGGTATAAATTGTGTGTTTTGTATGAGAGCCCCACCTTGAGACAGACAGACGGACAGACATCGAAGTAGTAACAGGGTCCAACAGATCGAAATAAAATTCTTTATAAATGAACTAAATACTATAAAGGAACTGAAGGAACAGGCGGTCTTAAAGCTGGCAGTGTTTTAAAAGTAGTTAATAATCTCACCCCAAAAGGACATGAATATCGCGAAGAAGACGGTGGCGGGATTGTCGAAGAGGTAGGTGAGCTTGGCGAAGAGGCAGGAGTCGGAGAGCTGCTGGTACTGGCAGGCCTTGTCGCAGAGCGGGCACAGCGTCGTGTTGCCTGGCCCGGACGCGTCGCATATCTCCTTACTATAATAGTTAATAGTTCATTTATAAAAGGTAAAATAATAAGAAACAGACAGTACAGCTCCAGCAAATCGATCTGTGGCCCACCACACATCCCACCACTGTATCTCCTATGTCGCCAGCGGTATCTAACCACGGAAACCCGCAGATATGATCTCGGTAGTCCAAGGGACATGCTTAAGCTGTCTGAAAGTAATTAGAAGGAGATAGGAGGACGAGGAAATACTAGTTTCTCCCTCCTCAAACACAGCTCCAGCTTGCGATAATTTTGATGTAATTATTTTTAAGAAGCATGTAAATATGGGTCAATGAAATGAAGACAGTGAAAATTATTGCTTCCATTATTGCTTATGCAAGGAAAGCCGGACTCTCTCTGAAGTAGCTACCACCTACAGCCACCCCTGAAGATCGAGCTGGATATCTGCAAGGGTTTCGAAACCAAAATGGCATAAACCCTTACAGATTTGTCATGTCTGTTCGTTTTTATGTCACAGCGACTTTCTTACCTGGGTATATTATCCTCTGAGTTCATGCTGGCCAGCCCGTACAGGAAGCAGAGCGTGCCGACGATGGCGGGCGCGTAGAGCATCTTGGTGTAGAAGCCGAGCCAGCAGAAGTACAGCGAGATCTTCTCGCCGAAGTACCGCCGCACCAGCCACAGCGGCTGTTTCTTGTACCACTTGCACGGCCGCGCCCACTCCAGGTACAGCAGCTGTTGACAGCAATGAGCAATCGTTCAGCATCGAAGGAGGTTTTCGATATTTGGTAAATCTGTCTGCGTCAAAATGTTTTATAATTGCAATGTTTGGGCTGGTAACTGACTCATTTTACGTTACAGTTTCGCTGATGTGTGCGTGTCAAAATACGGCTAACAAAACATGACAAAATGTATTAATATAATGTTTAATGGCCAGAAGCAATATGGCAAAAACATGTTTGTAACTTTGTAGTATGAGAGCCCCCCTTAACTATTTAATTTATTTTGTTTCTAGTATTTGTTATTATAGCGGCGACATCATCTGTGAAAATTTAAATTCTCTAGCTATTATAGTTATTGATGTACAGCCTAGAGACATACAGACAGACAGATGTACAAATATCGAAGTCTTAGTAATAGGATACCTTTTTACCCTTTGGGTATGAATCCCTAAAAAGATTATTTTGTATGCCTCCGACCGCCTTCCTATTCGTCCTCGGTGTATGTATAATGGGGGAAATTGAAAGAGAGCTAGTTGTCGGACCCACGTCAGTTGGTCGGAATATGTCAATTCCATGTAAGTCTTCATCTGTCAGCTGGGTTTGACATAATCCGACCAAATTACTTAGATCCACAATCTGTATCTGTTTCAAGTTCTCTGATTGTACCTACATTGCATTCAACGATTATATTGAACCATAGACCAATTTGAACCTAGCGAATAGTTGTATTTTTTTGTGTGTTTAATAAAGGTCCATTAATATAGTGTCTGAACATGTCTGTCATGTCAGAGCGTCATTTTAGAGCGTCCGTAGCCTAGTGGTTAAGACCTTTGGTTCGCACTCCAGAGGGTGCAGGTTCGAGCTCCGGTTGAGGCGTGTACCAATTAGACATTTTCCGATCTCAAGTACATCATTCGGATACTCGTTGCCGTGTGAGAGCCATGCTTCGGCACGAATGTGCCAGCTCGACCAGGGTGATACGTGGTATCATATACGTGGTCTCACAGATAACTGGCGTAAAACGATGTTGTGCTGTGTTTCGTTCAGTGAGTGAGTTTACCGGTGGCCCAACTTCCCTAATCCACCTATCCACCTATTCCCATTCCCTATTACCTCATAAAGGCCGACAAAGCACTTGCGACTCTTCGGATGTCACGAGTGTCCATGGGCGACGGCAGTTGGTTTCAATTAACCGGTCTGCTCGCTTGCCCCCTAAGTATGATAAGAAATAGTTACCCGTCTGTCTGTCTGCGTGCCGTCGGGTCCGTCGGCGTCGTGGCGTCCCTCGTGCAGCGGGAAGCACGCCAGGTACGTACCGTCGTTGAGGAGACGTCGGATGCCCAGCTGCAAGATACATCGCCGTCCTCATTAACAGACTTAACATACTGTGGTGACTTTCTGTTTGGTAATATATAATAATAATAATATAATATAATAATATCTATGGATGCTTCACACCACGTCAATCTGGCCCCGTGCTAAGTACTCGAAGGACTTGTGATACGGGTACCAGACGACGGAAATATATTTAATACTTTAATACTATACACATATTTAAGATTTTTATTATATAATACACATGGGTGAATTTCCCAAACGGCTTTTTTTTTGTCTTCGTTGAAATTGTTATTAAAAAAAGGGAATATTGTTGTAAATT
>JAOTAV010021313.1:0-22939 GCA_026546445.1 Cyclargus thomasi
AAAACAATAAAAAAGAAACTAAAAAGTATTAAATAATATTTATTCTTTAATAGTGCCTGTTTCAGAATTCGGTGAGGTTTCAGCCTATTTCCGTACACAATCTTTATAATTTTGAAGTCGGTACCAGTCAAAAATTTAAATCTTGACAAATCGTGACATTTAAGCTGGTACCGACTTTACGATAACCGTTTGTAGGCTGGTATATATTTCACAAAGTAGTTTACATTATTTTGCTAACTTAAAAACAACTAACTACGTATAAATATTATTCTTTAGGTACATTAACCTATTATACCATATTACCATAAAAAAAAAACAAAAATTATGCACTTTAGACAACACACTTCAATGTCGAATGTAACAATCAAGTACCAAGATGAAATAATTAAGCCGATTTCTGATACAAAATTCCTTGGTTTGTTCATTGATTACCGACTTAATTGGAAGCCTCATATTGAAAATTTATGTAGTTAGAGTAAGTAGTTTCCACTTCTATTTTTTATATTCTTCTAGTCTATACATTTAGAAAATATCTCTGGGGGGCAATTATGAGCATTACAAACCTGCATGGTTCCAGGCAATTCAATATACGTCCAACAATTGCCTTGTTCTTTTTTCGTATCACAACGTCTTATTATTCTGACTGAATTAATACTAGTTAGCAGTGGCGTAACTACAAGGTGGCAAGCCGGCAAAATGCCACGGGCTCCCAGCCGTAAGGGGCCCCCGATTAGCCCCCCTAGACAATCACCGCTTGACGTGTTTTTGTATTGGTTTTACATAGTGGAACAAAAGCTAATTTGCCACGGGCCTCGAACGGTATAGTTACGCCACTGCTAGTTAGGTTGTCTATAAATAAATTTTAAACATGTTGGTGACATTAGGGAACGTCAAACTTCACGTATTCAGTGTCACGTGGCTGCTGACTGGCTGGAACTTGGCTGGAAATAAGAGGTCATAATAGCCCCCCTGTACTATTTCAAAACAAACACCGATTTGTCTCTTTTCCCGAAATGAATCACAATAGAAAGCACAGAAATGAACAGGGAATAATAATTTAATATTATTATTCCATGTTCATTTCTGTGCTTATATAGTAATTTCTTTGGTATAGCTCATAGAATCTACAATAAAATACCGAATATAAAAACATTACCAGTCCAGTCTTTTCAAAAAATACCATCATTATTACTTATCGAACAATGTTATTACTCATGTATGGTGACTGTGACTTAAAATTAAGTTAAAATTTAGTTAACTACTTATCTACTTAATACGTGTAAACCAGACACGAATTTCTAAATGACAACAATGCCCTGAAATAATTTTAGTATTATCAACAAAACATAATAATCAATAAGTAATAATTTAAAAAATAATACAATAAAATAATAATTTATTATAGTAAATATTGTATACCTTGACGAAGGTGAAAATGTAATAAGAAAATATCTTGTCATGATTATTTTCCAAGAATACATTTTAAAAAACACAAAAGCGAAATAATTAAAAAAAATAATAAAATGTAAAAAAGACAGTTTTATGAGAAGGTAATTAAACAATATAAATAAAAACAATGAATATTTATTTTGAAGTTACTTAATGTCATCCAAAAATAGCCGCCGTAACAAGATTTTCAAAGTGAAAAGTTGTCACGAGCCTAATGTCTGGTTTACAGTGGAATACACAGAAGTGTCAAAAAAAATATTCCTTATATTATAGTTTGGCCATTTTGGCTAGAAAACCCTAAAAAACATTATTCAATTATTATTATTTTGGTGCCACTCGCGCATTAGTAGTTGGCCTTACACGCTATCTTTTCCGTCCAAGTTTTGATATTTCATATTGTGGATCATGATTTGAGGCTCTTTTAACATTTTTAGTGGTCGTTCTAAAATATATTGAATAAGAAGCTTGACTATGGGGCCAAATAAAAAGTCAGTGGTTTATTATTTCCTATATTAATAAATAATTGGATGAATATTGATGGATATGGGGATACACTGAGTTCCAGGAAACGACATAGGATACTTTTATCCCGAAAAAAATTCTTGCGCGTCATCTACTTATCAGCTATCTTTTAAGGGCCTGTTTAGTGTTTCATCGCTTATAGATAGTCTATCCACAACACTATTTGAGAGAGATTGTGTATGGAGTATCTGTCAAAAAATATGTGGATAACCTAACAGTAACTTTATCAGTAAGCGGTGAAATAGGTCCTTAGTTTTTACCACATCTTTTATATAGGTACGCTGGACTGACGATACCTGTTGAGATGTAGGCGGCAAGGTACAATGGTAATGGTATATAACAATATAAAAGATTATTCTCAAAAATCAACTTCTTATAAATTCAGATATTAGGTGGTCATATGGTAGGTATCTATTATTATTGTTAGAATAGAATAGGTTTTATTTTTTTTTATTTATATTGTTTAATTACCTTCTTATAAAACTGTCTTTTTTACATTTTATTATTATTTTTTAATTATTTCACTTTTGTGTTTTTTTTTAATGTATTCTTGGAAAATAATCATGACAAGATATTTTTTATTACATAGAAATGGAAAACTTTTAGTTTCACACGTGGTGTTACAAAAGTGATAAAACTTTGATGTGTGACTGTGAAAGCCTCATTTACATAACTTTGCTCCATCGATCATATGTCCAATATAGTAGTAAAAAAAATCCACAGCCGAACCTCCTCGTTTTTGGAAGTCGGTTAATGAGCCAGCCGTATCCGAAAGTGACCGGTGGTTTATCACTGATAATTTATCAGTGATAAATAACAACTAACGCTCGCATTAATAAATAACAACTAACGCTCGCATTAATAAACTAATTCGAAAAAAAATATTTAAAAATTTTCGGAAATTTAATTTTTTTGCGAGAGATCTAGTTGCCCCTAAAGAATTCTACAAAAGTTCTATACGGTTTTTTTGATCCGATCAAAATTGGGGTTGCTAGACTCGAGTAAAAATCGATAAACAAATTCGATAGAAAAAATTAGTTTTAGTTGCCCCCCAAAGAGTTCTACGAATGAAAATTACAAATTGGGAAGTTAGCCCCCCATTATTTTAAAAGCGTTTTTGATGTATGAAAATAACAGAACTATTTCTTAAAACACCAAAAAACTCCAGAACTATATAGGAGGCGACAAGAACTCATTTAATTTAATTTTTTTTTCAATTTTTGGGGGCCAACTTCATTTACATGCCCGACAAAAATATATAGATACCACATACATTTCAATCTGTAAATTCGTTCAGGCTGTAGCAAGGAACATAGAAATCTATATAAATATATGCATACGTACATACATACATACACTCGAAAAATATACCCCTAATTTTGGAGTACTGGGGTAAAAAGTCGGCAAAACTTAAAAATTATGTGTCTCTCACCAAGAGATAACGCCTGACCTATCAGACAATTCTGGAATTGACGAATCACTAAGACATCCAAAAACAACGATGGTCTTTACTGTGATTATATATCAGAAATTTTTACGTAACTATTGACGAACATATGTCATACGTCACGTTTTTAGTTTGTACATTTTACATTTTTTCCGGGACAAAAAGTATCCTATGTCCTACACCGTGACTTAAAGTATCAAATGTTAGCAAAATCGGATCAGCGCGGCGGTTTGGGCGTGAAGACAGTCATACTTTCGAATTCACAATAATAATTAGGATAAAATTTTCTTTGTCGATTTGCAGTTATGTCACTCAACGGGTAGAGACGTGACGCGCACGATGGGCACCCACCGCGCGGCCATACAGATCTCTCACGTGGTGGGCGCTGTCAGCGGCCCCCTGCTGTACCGACACCTCGGCTTCTACGGGGTCTTCCCGCTAGTGCTGTTATTGCAGGTAAGTCAGGTCTGAAGGGATGGGACTCGACAAATTGATAGTCGACACAGCCACGCTGTGCCCTAACGGTATAAAAACACACAAGGCCGAAATTGCATTCTTATGCATTCCGCTGATGTAACACGATATGAACCGAAAGTACGCGACCGAAATTCGGCTGCGGGTACGCTATACGCTTTAACCATATATATATGTACTCCGATTTATTATATACTCTGACGTATTCATGCAAAACATGACAGCCATAACACACACACAAACAGTATTATGTAGATAATAATTGTACATTGAAGTGTGCAAACTATAAGCGGCGTTTTGTATAGCCGTCAGTCGCGTCTGATGTCAGTCTCGGACGTTTTTGTATCGGTTGTCAGTTGCGTCCGATCAGTTTGCTTTCAGCTTTATATCTCTTGTACAATCAGAGAAGTTGAAAGAGATACAGATTGTGGATCTCAGTAATTTGCCCGGGTTGTGTCAAACTTAGCCGACAGATCACGGCTTACATGGAATTGATATATTCCGACCAAATGACGTAGGTCCGTCAACTGTCTCTCTTTCAATTTCCCCTATTGTATATAACCTGGGTAAATTACTACATGATAGAATCTTTCTTTGAAACCGTATAAAATAGGGTCACCTCTCAATGCGAATGATGTGAAAGTATGTCAGGAGCGCTGCATGTAGGTTTCTATGTCTATTCCTACGGGAACACAGTCCTAGAAATGTTATAGTCTCACAATAAGTATATAAGTAGTTATTCTAAAAGGTTATTCATATTTAACTTGTAGATTACTATTAGATATTAGGAAATCTTCAAAACCTAAACACGATTAAATGGCTCCCTAGACGATTAAACAGCATGACATGCTAACCACCCTATAATCCCTTCCCCCCTCCCTGGGATGCGCGATTCTAATGCGATCCCAATTCCTTCTGACGAAAAGCATGTCATTCTGCATGATTGTCTAGGGACTGCAAAAATATAAAATGTGACATCGATACATTTCATCCATTCCTACAATACTAAATGATATTCCAGGTGTCATCATTAGTATACGTGGTGGTGATGGTAAAAGACGTGAACATCAACGAGGACAACCGAGTGTCGGTGTTCAATTGGCGACTGCCACTGAAGGCAATCCACTGCCTGCTGCGACCGAGGGACGGATACAAGCGGCTCATTATACTGCTCATGATGGTGGTGGCGCTGGGAGACAGGATGCTGTTGTCAGGTGGGTGTGGGGTTTTTAAATAATAAAGGTACAGTCGGCGCTGATGGCATTTCGAAGAAACGTTTTTGAATAATTCTTACTTTTTGCTGTCGTTGCTGACAGTCAGCTAGCGATCAGTTTAACCAAGTAAAGCCAGTTAACATAATAACGATGGTATAAATTGTTACGTTTTTATAGAATTTTTTTGCGAGTTACCAAAACATCTCCAATAGATGGCGCTAGTAGTATATCCTTCATGATGAAATAAAATTTTAAAAAAAAATTTCAATTTTAACAATAACCGTGCGGCAGTTGTATACCAATAAAAATTTTGTAAATTTTTCCGAGGTTTAAACAAAAGCATTACATTGTTAATTAATAAATGTTTGTAAATCTTTTGTTAATAAAATATTTAATTATTTCTAATAATCTTTTTTAGCTGAGGTCCTGCTGTCCTATATGTTCTTCAGAAACAAATTCCACTTCGACGACGTGTTATTTGGATCTTACCTAGCTTATAAGAATACTGTTAGCTTTTTAGGTAAGTATTTAATAAACATAAATATATATGAGTTATGCTTATATCTAATCTAAATGTGCTATCGCACAGTCAAAAAACTCACTTTCACGTTACTCATAGGATCCTCGAGGCTAGTTTTTAAGCCTGAATAGCAACCTAGTACACTTTTAAGCTGTCTTGGCTAGCTGACATTAGCCTGTCAACGTATTTAAGCGGAAAACATACAGATCAGACGTGACTTACGGACGCGATTGACAGACCGTACAAACTGATCCGTGATTGACATCCGCGGACGTTGTTGTCTGGGCTGTCAGCCGCGTTCGACGTGTTATCAGCCGCGTTGGCCGTGCTATCAGACGTGTTCGACGTGCTGTCAGACGTGTTCGACGTACTGTCAGCCGCGTTCGACGTGTTATCAGCCGCGTTGGCCGTGCTATGAGACGTGTTCGACCTGCTGTCAGACGTGTTCGACGTACTGTCAGCCGCGTTCGACGTGTTATCAGCCGCGTTCGACGTGCTGTCAGACCTGTTGGGCGTCAGTGGCGGACGCTTTTGTATGGGCTGTCAGTCGCGTCCGATCCGTTTGTTTTCAGCTTACATTACTATCTTGGAAGTGAAGCTAGTTTTGTCTACACGAAGCCAGAAAAACTAGAATAACAACTCACTGTCATTAGTTTCCTGTTCTGGCTTGAAAAACTAGCCTCGTGGATCCCGGGAATTAATGGTATTATTAGTAAGGATTAACTATTCATTCATAATTGAAGACATAAGTGAATGAGTCAGATAAGTAACATTTTAAAAATTGATGAATTTTTGCATATATAGACGCTATAGGACCGGAAAATGCTTTGAAATAAAAATCATGTAGATTTGATGTATAGGTAATAGATAGAAAAGGAAGATAATGATATCGTCAAATTACGAGATATCAAATTTTTTTAAGAAAAAATGTGCATTTAGTCGAAGGTTGTGAAGTGTTATTCGCTTTTTCGGTCTTCCACTTTTGTCTCCAATTGTATCAGTGTTAAGTTTTTAATCAAGAGTAGCACTGCCGTCCTCAAGCTTAAATGCCGTTAACCAACATTTTGATGCCATCATAAAGATTGAGAAAAAAAGCTCTATCCACGTGTATTACAAAAATTGTTGTACCTTTTACAGTCATCGAGTTATTAAAATTAATATTGCCGTTATCAAGTACCGTCCGTCATAATTCAAAAAGTACTTTTTGTATATACATAGTGGCATTTAAGGTTGAGAGCAGCAAAGCAGCTGATAACATTTCATGTATCCAGGAACTCTTGTAATACTATCGCTGCTAAAGCGCCGCCTGTGTCTATCTGACGAGGTGGTCGGGGTGCTCAGCTGCTTGTCGCTGGTGCTCGCCACATCCTCGCTGATGGTTATCACCAGCACCATCGTTGTGTTTATAGGTAAGTTGGTTTTGTTTGATTTTAACGTATGAGGTACAGTTAGATTTGTCTTAATAGCGTAAGTGACACTGGGTACATTAAAAAAAAATTAAAATAAAAATGGCGGATTTTGAATTCGAAATTGTGAGGTTCCAAAAAAATGGGAACCCCCGGAAATATCTTTTTTTGGAGTTGGCAAGGCTAGTTATGTATAACTCATTGATATTTTTTAAACTATTTTTCAGTGCCCATTCTCGGCATAATATCCCAGGGATCTCAGGTGGTGCAACGTCCGCTACTAAACAAGCAGATATTGCCAACTGAACAAGGTAAACGTTTATTTTTAAAAATCTTCTACCATGTGTAAGTATGTTGACGACTGGCATAGTAAGTCTTGTCATATAACTCTCATATTACACCCCAATACGGCACTGCAGACATGGTTGATGGAAATCGCGGCCTAGCCTACATTTTATATTATAAAAATATACATTCCAAAAATATATTCGAGGCAATATGTATTTTTTATATGTTGTAGTTAAGTTGTTGTGTTTACGGTGCCAAGCTAGTTTTTACAGTTTTTGCCTATGGACATAATATATTCCAAAATCTTTTAAAATGGGCAAGATGTCATTTTTTCTTATGGTCATTAAATATTATGTTCTTAAATAGAAATATCGGTAGAAACATTACCTGGTAAAATTCTCCCAATTTAAAAATCACGTAAAGTTAACCTTCCCAAAAGGCTCCATACAAAGCGATACTTCATTATGACGTCACTTACGTCAGATTGTACGCGTCGCGGGAAGACTTTATTCGATAGCTATTTTAAACATTGAGTTTATGGAAGTGGTTTCATAACAAAAGCAGTTTTTAATAACCTAACTTTTCGAATGGTATATAAATATTTTAAAAATTTTGTAAAAAAAAAGGACTTGCCTGCCCAACTTTGTAGGGTTATTACAAAAAAAACATACAAGTTATGAAACTGATATTTTGGAAATATTTTTTTACTATTATATCTCTATCCTTATTAAAAAATTATCGAATTTCTGACCTAGCCATCTACCCTATTCAGCAAAAATAATTAACATTTTTTTGCCCAAGATTGTGGAAAATTTTTGCGACGCACTCCCCATCATCTAAAAGAATTTATCTTTTCTCTTTTAGCTAGATTATTCGCACGCTCACCACTACACATTTTCGTAGCTAATACCTTAAAAAAAATCTTTCAGAATTATTTTGATTATAGACTTTATCCTTAGACGAGTCTATTTTTTCTTTTCGAGATCAAGTTTGGAGCTAAGAGGGTTCTCGAACCCAGTAATCATTGTTAATTATTGTCATATTGTAATTGAGTATAACTGGTTAAAAAGTGCATAATAAGTCTATAATTAAAATCATAATAAATCATTATCATTATTTATTACAATACATAATATATATAAAGTGGTATTTTACGTAAATAAGTAAACTCACGTCTTTAAGAACATTATGCATTATGTATAACACTATTTTTAAATTTTCTATATATAATAGTATTTTAAAAGGCAAAATAACAAATTTCTTTCTTATCATTGTTTTAAAACATCACGTACTATCAGAGAAGTTAAGTCACATTTCATAGCCAGGTGAGGAAACTACGTATTTTGGTCACACTTAACTCGACCAAATGACTAGCTGGCTGGCCGTCAGGCCTCAACTGACTTCCATTCAACTTATTCAATGGAACTTAGTAATATGCTTCACGCTATACTGAATTTACAATTCCTTGATATCCTTTTAAATTTCCCATAAAAGCAGAAAAGGAAAAGCTAAATTACATGAAATGGCGTTATTTAGTTATGTTTCTGTTTATCTTATTATTTACAGCGCTGTTAAAACATAATAATTAACTTGGTGTGTTTCTTAAAGTTTTCTTTTTTTTTGCAGGCAAAATATACAGTGTGATGGGGGCATTAGAGTCGGCGACGCAAACTTTCTCGTCTCCTCTTTACTCCTTGCTGTACACCAAAACGGTGTCAATAATGCCTGATGCCTGGCTCATACCTGGGATCTGTTTAGCGGTAATACAGCTCATAGCATACATACACACCAGAAGGCTAAATAAGAGTGCACAGAAAAACATAACCCTACATATACTAAACACAGACTACAAAGAAAAAGACGAAAAAGTTAACACGATTGAAATAAAAAGTGAAATTAAGTAAATTATGTTTTTGTTTTATTCACCTGAGAATTTTAAAATACTTAGGGCCTGTTTCACCGCTTACTGATAAAGTTTCAGTTAGGCTATTTTTTTGAAAAATTCTCCATACAAAATCTGTCAAATAAAGTTGTGTATAGACTATCTGTATGCGGTGAAACAGGCCCTTAATATATTAGGATTGGTATACCATCAAAGAAATGGAGTCGTGTTCAAATGGCGATCCTAAGTTTTTTCGCCGGGTTATGTCAAATCTTACAAAATTATCAATGTGGGGATGCTAAGGAACAGTAATAGAACACAACAACGAAAAAAAGATGCCTGTTTGTCTATTTGTACGCGCTTATCTCAGAAACTGGACGGATTTAAATTAACCTATTTTTGGTTAATAGCCATTAGGTCTGGACAACATCTAGGATACTTTTTATCTTGGGAAAATGGACGGTTTCAGCGTTATATACAAATTTTTGCGCAACGAAGTTGCGGGCATCAACTAGTACCTATTTAGATATTCGGACACGACCAAATGTTGTCGTCCTACTCTAAGAAGATCATTTCACATTTGTAAGAGTGTCACACAGCACAGCGTCAGATTCGTCCGTTCGAAATTCTAAATAGGTAATATCTGAGTACGGTTTTCGGACTTGGTTATTCCGATCTAATAACGCAGGTTCGCTGTTCGCTTATTAACTTTCACATATTGTTAAATAATGTGATTTAACAAAAAATTAAAAACCGACTTCCAGGAAAAGAACTAAAAATCAATAAAAATAAACTTGTATGTAACAAAAGTTTGAAATAAGATTAGTTCCTAAATAGGGCTTTTTTTCAGAAATAGGCTAAAACACAGTTCTATTTCTGGATACAATCTTTATAATAATTGAAGACATAAATGGAAGAAGCAGATAACTAACATTTAAAAATCTGCCCGATTTTTGCGCAAATGGACGCTTTAGAACAAGAAAAATGATTTAAAAAATTTTAAAATGTGGATTTGATATATAGATAGATACATTAGACACACTAGCTATCAAGCTAGTGTATCTAATGTAATTATCATTTTAATTATCAAATTAAAATGATAATTTACAAAACTTGTTGGAATTTTATAAGAAAAACTTAGTATTTACTCGAAAGTTGAAAATGTTAGTTATCCGCTTCTTCCACTTGTGTCTTCAATTATGAAGTCGATGCCTTGTCTATGTAATTATGAGCTAATCTGATATCCTTGCGACTGGCACCGACTTCAAAATTATAACGATGTTGATGATAATAATATAATTTGCTTGGTAGCATTTGCTTTCAGTTCTTATAACTACGCTGAAACCCCAAAACTTCTAGATATCTATGTGAAATCAAGAGTTCTCTCAGCACCTTTGAAACCATGGTACACTTTGGCACCAAACGATACTTTTTGGAAGCATTCACTTGGGGCATCCCAATGCAATGCAATATGCTTTTTGAAGAGTTCTAGGGTCATAACGTGATGATGCATTGTGTGATGAGAGTGATGATGATGAATATTTTTTGCTTCGTAGGATTTGCTTACAGTTCTTAAAACAACGCTGAAACCAGCTTACATATCATGATTTGTCTAGATTTAAAATTTTGACTGGTACCGACTTCAAAATTAAGAAGATTGTGTACGAAAATAGGCTGATGCCTCACCGAATTCTGAAACAGGCAGTTATTTAATACTTTTTAGTTTCTTTTTTATTGTTTTTGTTTTTTCCTTTGGAAGTCGTTTTTTTTAAATAATAATTTCACCCTTTTTAGCTATCCAAAATTATAATGTTATACCTATAGAGAACCACAAGGCATAATACATTTTTTTATGTTAATTAAGGGGCAAGGGAGTAGACTGGTAACTTGATGGAAAGCAACTGCCGACGCCCATTGACACTCGTAACATCCGAAGAGTAGCAAAACACAGCACAACGCCGGATCACGCCAGTTTTCTGTGAGACCGTCGATGCTTTGGCCCATTCGTGCCGAAGCATGGTTCCCCCACGGCCAACATATTAACTTACTAATAGTATAAATTTCAAAGTTTGTGAGTGTGTATATATATATACCATGGCTAGGCTTATCATCAGTAGTGCGCAAAATATTGTATATCACGCGGGAACTGTACCTTTTTCCCGATAAAAAGTATCAGTATATAGTATCAATAGTAGTATATATTCAAATCGGTCTAGTAGTTCCTGAGATTAGCGCGTACAAACAGACAACTTTTTTTTGTCGATATGTGTTCTATTACTGTTTCTTTTTTGCACATTAAATATTTTTACAATATAATCAATGTAGGGGTGCCACATTGATTATTTTGTAAATTAATATATTAAATGTACATACACTCCAATTTTACTGTTTTATTATTATAATATGTATATTGTATAGTAACAGCGGTTTTGGACGTGAGTTGTATAGAGAGATAGCGCTCTTACATTGCGCGGATAAAAATAGAAGGCATACAATGAAACATCTATTCTCACTGACCCTTGGCACCACAGCGAGTTTTATTCAACACTCATCTACTATTATCAATAATTATTGTGCGAATGTCTAAGGACTAAGGAGCAATGACATAATATAATATGCCCATTGAATTTCACAAAATACCTTGTATACCATCGAAGAAATTGAAATAAAATCAGTTGACAGACTAACTCTGAAGGAGGGATTGGATCTGAGTTCGACCCTAATGAGACCAGCTTACTTAGATCCGCAACCTCGGCATCAACTTCCCTGATAGTACACAAATAGGCTTGTTCATACTGGGTTTCCAGCATGCTTGTGATCTTTTAAACCAAATTCCAAAAATGCATTCATAGTTTAGGTTAAACATTATTATCACAATAATGAAGTCATAACGATGATAAACAATAATATGACTTTCTTTCGTCGAAATTAAATTGTTCATTATTTTTGGAACCAGCATCAGCTGGTGACAAATGTTTATCATAATAAAAACTGATATAAGGGTGTACAAATAAAAATGCCCGGACGCATATTCTCATAAATTTCAATGTGTTACACTTTACATAATAAGCGGAAAAAGCACGCGGATTAAATACGCAGTGCGCATAGTCCCTAGACACGACATATTTCACGCTGTTTCCTATGACACGACATAGGAAACTTATATTATATTATTTACATCGTTGATAAAATCAGACGTTACTTTGCAGAAATGTATAGCTTTAAGTAGAAAACCTACGAACAACGTCCGTTAAGTAACTTTTCACATCCTAAGGATGCTCCGGTGTTGGGGCGAAACGCCCGTTAAGGTTTTCAACCCGCATTTTTACTTACAGGTTGATGTTCATTTCGCGGAATATTGCTAAAAATCTAAATTTACTAAACTTATTTACATCCTGTTATAGAAAACTTTATAATATAAAACTTACATCACCAATATGACTAAAGGCCGCTGCGAGCAACAGCCCAAAGTTGCCGCCCAGCGATATCGGGATCTGCACCATATACAACACTTGCGTGGTATTGGCCCCGGGGAAGGTGAGCATCAGTAGAACACCAGTGGTCATCACACACATGCCCAGCAGCGGTAGGATCAGCAGCGGCTTCCGGCGGCCGCTGCAGTCGCTCCACGGTCCCACGAAGAGTAGGACTATAGTAGCTAGTAGTGAACCGATGAAACTTCGACTCACATTCACACTGGACACCACAGTTTGACTTGCTGTCTGTAAAAGGTTTTATGTTGTTAATAAAAAAGTATTTTCCATTAAAATACATTTTTAATATTACACATTATAGGAAGCCTTGATTTCTAAAAAAAAGCTTGTGCATAGACCAGTGCCACATCCGTTTTAAAATAAGATATTGGTTAAAAAAAATTATAGGGTTCTGTTTTTATCTTTTGAATACCAAACCCTAAAAATAAACTAACGAACAGACCAGAAAGCCTAAAATGGTTCGTATAGCAATATTGCAAAGGAATTACTCTGCAATTTATTTTAATACATTTTGCAAAAAAAGATAAATAGTTTTAATAGAATAGGTATTTCAAACTTAATTTAAATTGATTGTGAAATTGCTGTTTTGCAAAATTAGTAGCTATTTGTAAGAAAAATCTCAAATGAATTGCTCTTATCAATGTTGCTAAGTGACATTTGTAGGGCCGCAAAATAGCAAAATCTTCGTTTTCATACTTTGCATTTTATATTTTAGGAATTCAAAGTGAAGTATTTAAGTAATATAGTGAATTTAAAATAAATTAAATGAATGAAGACAAATATAATCGGAGGTTGAACGACCGCTTGGATATAAACTTTATTATCTAACTACAAATATCTGGGTTATAATTAAGAACAATATTATTTTATAAAAAAACATTGCAGTATTCGGCCAACTTTAGCAATAGATATTTCAATAAAATGACATAAAATTGTAGTGGATTAGCAGAAACACAGCTTCGTTATCTGGTGCAACGGCAAAATTAATGACGATAGTTCCTGAAACTAGGTCGAGCGTGAAGATTTTAATGCAACAGTAATCTGACTCTGTATGATTTAGGTAAAAAATATAGACTAAATAAAACAAACCAAAATAAAACATGTTACAGAAGGTTTCCTTCAACTCTCACTCACGCCCATAAATTCCAGGTCCATGTATGTATGATGAATTTGTAAAAGACGAAATGTAGAGTCCTACTTGAAATAATAATTACCTCAGCACTTCTAAATTCTTCTCCGACGCCTCTATCGCAGACATCTGCGGAGAAACCCAGGTCAACCGTGCAGGCGGTTCGCAGGTAGAAGTTCTGGAGCGATGTTTGACCGAGGTTGATGGCTATCATGGCTCCGACGAGCGCTGGTTCTAGTATCATCTGCCATTTGTGCTGTTTGTTTTCCTTCTGATCTTCTGTATTCGAGTTTGTAGACCTGGAACAATCATCTTTTTCTTTAAATTAGCTAAGCTAGCTAGAATCTCGTAACACCTGCAGGCATAGCGTTATTAGACATACGAATGTAAGACAAATTGACAGATAGTTTGCATAAATAGACAAATCTTTATAAATCCGTCACTTTGCGTATCTTGCTGTAGAAAGAAACACTATCTTGGTCGCTATGCTGGGGCCGCAAAAGACAAATAGATGCATTGCCGGCATTTGGTGGGATAGTCACAAATAGACAGACATGTTCTTATAAAAGTTTTTTTTGGTCATTTCGGCTATAAAACCCTTTAAACCCCCTCTCTGTCAATATGTTAAGACCATTGCGATTTGCTAAAACATTTTTTCTTTCTTTGTACTTTGTTTCAATTCTTTTTCCTCTATATTTTTTACGTCTTGTTACGTTGTTTGTCCGCGATGGACACAACAAATTTGATTTTCACCGTGTGCAAATTGTATTGATCTTTGTAACTAGATAGTTATCTAGTTACAAAATAATTTAAATGAAGATAAGTCATATCCAGCGTCTGTATAGTCAGTTTGAGTAAAATAATACTCTAATTATGTTTATAATTACAGGGTGCAGTTATAGAAGACATTTAAATTAATGCCAATATTTTTAACATATTGTAGATGTACCTACTTTTTGCTTGCAATTAAAACGAAACATCCTATTTTCTCTAAACATTCTATGCCTTTTGAGAAGAATCCTGTATTATTTTCTAAAGCGATGCCTATTTATTATTATACATCTAGATATGCCCACAGATAGTATATATATCTGATGATATCGACATTCTGATAACAAAATGGAGGGCAGAGCTAACGCACCGGAACGTATAACTGTATTAATGTCAATGACAAGGACTACACTTACATAAGAATAACTTCTTTCTGATTAATATTAACTAGTTTTTAGGTGTCAAGAAGATATTGCCCGTCATTTTTTTGTGCAGAAATTGGTAATTCTCCCCGACACCCACAGTATATGAAATGTCATATTTTATATGAAAACTGTTCAAAAGTGTAAAAAAGAGAAAATAGACATAGCTAAATCGCAAAGAAGAGAAAATAGACATAGTTTAAACAAACTTGCAATACATTAAGTTTTTCTGCATTATAATGTGTATACTAATTGATAACGCCTTTATAATACTGTACCACGTTACGTTTATATGATTATCATTATATGCCTACATTTTGTATTAGTTGTCTCTCTACGTTTATTTATTCTGTCTACATTGAAACACATTTGTACCTTGGTATATCTGTTTCTTATCTAATTATCATCGGCGTTTATTAGACAAACTATCTTTTGCCCGAGGCGTAAAATACGAATTCATTGGGAACATGATCTTTTTCCAAGACCAAAGTCTAAAAGTCTTTCCATCTCTCATCTATCAAGAGATTGGTTGCATAGTTAGGGCGTGAAGAGAGGACAACTCAACACTCCTTGTTTATGATATTAGCATGGATTACGTTATTTACCTTAGTTTTTCTAGCTCCGTGATGTCTAACGTGCTCTCCGTCATTTTTACACTTATATATCACATCACACACGGGTTCACATTATCAAATAGACGTGCAGTCTGGTCCGCGTAACTCCCGTTAATGTTTGAGATAAGATACCGTGTTTGCATACACAAGACAATATCTAATCTTACTACAATTATAAGGTTTGGTTAAATTAGCTTCTGGGCATATCGAGTAATGTTCTGATGCTGAAAAATGATTTTTTGGGCGTGTTTGTGTGTTACATTTTGACTTACGCCAAGGATACACGAGGATAGTTTGTCAAGCCAGGATAGCAAGCCCTCTTTTGATCTGTCCTGGCTTGCTGACACTGGTTTGTCAACGAATTATTACTCATATTACTAGATTAGAAATGAAGAATGTTTTGTTTACACGAAGCCAGAAATTTTGACTTGACGGCTCACTGACACGATTTTGCTATTCTGGACCCTGGTTTGAAAAACTGGCATCGTGTATCCCGGTCATTAAACTTTTTTCTCCCCAATCATCTATACATTAGCAGTGAGTTTATCCAGAATTTTTCTTGTAAAAATTATACCAGACCTTATAATAAATAGATAAAACGAAGGCGGTTATTTTAGTGGTATTGGACACGATACTGAAGAGAGTCAGTGACTCTCCCTATTGTACCAATTGGCGATACTTAACAGTGCATTGTATCGGGGCTATTCACACTGCTTTTGTTTTTGTTTCATATCTATATATGAATTATTTGTCACGTTTGTCTGCGATGGACTCATAAACTACTGACCGATTTTAAATTTGCATACCATGTTCTTGAACATACACGTCTTGACGTGTATGTAAATTTGAACCGAAAATTGATAAGTAGGTAACTTATACTTAAGTTACATCTCAATTTCTAGTTGTCCTATCTTAGTCATAATTAAACTGAAACTACAGTCTTTTGGGTCAGCTTATAGAATACATAATATCAGATAATTGATAAGCTTTGACGACTGTAATGGTTTATGGTATTATCTCTGCAATAGACTTTAATTTATTGTGTTACCCCTTATTCATAAAAATATTTAAGCAATGTTTAACTAATCAAGATTCGCAGTCCGTTTCTGGAACATTAAAAACGTCACAAGACAGAAAGGGACTGCAGCGAAACTTAATTAGTTAAACATTAAATATTTTTTTCTGAATAAGGCGGTAAATTAATGCCTTGACAACGAACTTATTGACACAGAAAAGTTAGTCTACTTTAGGTTGTAGTAAGTAGGTACCCCAATATACCTACCAGACCTACAGGTTCATTATAAATTAGTTTACTCCTATATTATGAAGATTCCTGACGTGTCTATATTTTACTTGGTATTTACGCAAATCCTGAGTCAAGTGAACACAAGTAGGTATAAATGTGCATTTGCGCCAAAGTGCAATTTTTAATACAATTTGGTGACTATTATCGGACGATAACAATTTCAATTTGAATTTAATCCTGAGAAGTAATTTGCCTCTGATGATTTAGGCGTTTAGATTAGGAAGTCTAACGAAATATGATTTATTTATTATCATTATTATCAATAGCGCCGCTATTATCTTTACATACGTAAGTAACATGTACTACGTGAGGTGTGGCACATATTGTGTAAAGTTAATAAAAAAAGACGAAAATATAATTAAAAAGACAATGTCATCCTACGATTTGAAATAGCAAACGAGAATGTGTAATATTTTGCAATAACTGCATAGGGGACAGAACGTGTACGATATAAACATCTGTCACAAATATACGACGATAAACAGCCTGAAGACAAATACACTAATACTCGACAAATACAATCAGGGATGTTAGAACAGAGACAGATTGCAAATCTTTAGTAAGTTGGTCGATTTATGTCAAACCCAGCCGACAGATCACGGCTTATATGGAATTGGCATAATTTTCCTACCTGCCCTAGACAAGTTGCAAGCGATTAACGTTTACTATAATCGCTTCGCTTGCTTTGTATGGGATTGACTAATTCGAACTCGACTAGATCACGTGACTTTCCGTTCGTCTATGTCAATCCCATACAAAAATACGCCAAGCGATTATGGTAAACGATACTCGCTTGAACCAAAAACCACGTGATCTAGTCGTCGTTCGAAAATGTCAATCTCATACTAAAATACGCCAAACCATAGAGAAATTATACTAATTAATTGGTAATAAAATAATTGGTCTATGGTCAAACGATTTTCGTTAACGATAATCACTTGCCACTTGTCTAGGGGGTCCTGATAACGCTGGTGGGTTAGCCGAGATGTGAACGTATTCGCATCTTTGTAGAATCCGTTATCCGTTACGCCTTATGTCATTTTTATACATTTTAATTGGCGATTTTACAAAGAAGCGAAATCGTTAAGATCTTTGGCTAACACCCCAAGTCCGTCAACTGGCTCTGTTTCAAATTTCCCCATGGTACATTCCTTCGTTATCACTTTCGATCATTTACAATATCTGAATTAGATAAAAGGTTTTCTCTTTAGATAAAAGGCTTCTCTTATAGTGATAAGAGAACCGTACAAAACGATTGTTATTATAGAATCAAAGATAACGTCTATTCCTTCAGTCAAATAATTAATCTTGTATGATTCATTTTACAGATCCGTTTTTGCCCGCAAGCTATTGAACCTCTTCAACACAATAGTACCTACACTTTTTTGTGGTTAAAAGGCTGCTTACTACAAACGAATATCAGTGAAATTATAAAAAGGCCAATTTATATTTTTTTGTTTCTTCCAGCTACACCCTTTTCTTCATTTATTTATTCAAATAATAATTTGCACGTAATTAATACTAATAGTTAATACATAATCGTATCCTGTCTAGCGATATTGATGAGCCAAGACGAGGACAATTAACAGAATAGAATCATAAATGTTCCATATCGTAAAGGATTGAAGCGACATAAATTAGTCATGAGACGTTTTGTGACCCTAGTGGGAGCTGTGACCAAAGTTATTGTTTGGCGTAACACATCAAAACGTTGTAGAACCTAAAACAAGCTAAATGTCCAAAAACACAAAAACCCGACTGCAGGAACCATTGCAATTTAATTTGCATGTTATGTATATTTCTAGAATGACTATTTAAAGCCCTTCATTTTGATACGCTACTCGACCTAAATGAGCGAAAAAAATTTTAAAACCTCACAATTTTGGCTTCAAAATCCGCTATTTTTATTTTTAAATTTAAGACGAATCTAACGATACCTCATACCATATCCATCGAGCCGTTTAGGCTGCAGAGCGGAAAAAATTATACACACATACATACTCTACATACATACTCTATCGTATATACTCTCGAAAAACAACTTCCTTTTTGTCGCAGTACATTATAGTCTATATATTATACATACTAACATTATACCAGATACGTGTTACCTCTTTATGCCCAAACCACTGAACTATTCTTGCTGAAATTTCGTACAGAAATATATAAACCCCCAGGAAAAGGCACAGGATACTTTCTTTATTCATGCAGAAAACAAACGGTTCACGTGTGATAAACAAATTTTGGCAGCATTTGGAACTTGGAGGCAGCTAGGAGAGTCTAGCATGTATCTAAATATTATAAACTAGTTGGTGCTCGCAACTTCTTTGCGCAAAAATTCACGGGAAACGTACATTTTCATCCTTTGTGTTGCCTAGACTTAATAGCTAATAAATAAAAAAAGATTTATTCGAATCCATCCAGTAGTTTTGGAGATTAGCGCGTACAAAAGACGTACATAAACAGACAAACAGACAACCTTTTTTTTTGTCGATATGTGTTCTATTACTGTTGTTAACACACGCCAATTTTACTATTTTATTATATGTAGGTATAGACTAGCTTTTACCCGAGGTTTGAAAATCGTGTAAACAAAGAACAGTTTATGCTTTCTCAGCCTATGTTCTGAACATAAAAGTTTCTCTCGTCACAATAAAACAAGAATAAAATTTTTTTTTTCTCATTTCCTTACATTTTTCTTTACAAAAGCAATACTTGTAAGTGCAAGCCCATTAAGTCTATTGTTTGAAAGTATAAGATATAAAACTATAACTAGTGTAATATAAGTCTCAGGGTAATAAAAGTGTATTATGATGTCATTTTATACAATGACCATAAAGTATTCAGTTACTACTAATGTCAATGCACTAGTAAGCTCGAAATGAAAAATAATAACTATTTCTTTATTTTCTTTTATAAAATAAAAGGGCAAACCAGCCAAAAAGTGAAAAATTTTGTTATAGTAAAGCCTGCTTTATTTTTTAAGCAATCAGCATAAGCTTTTTTAATGATTGCTAGAAGGTTTTAAATAGGTACTAAGTGTAAAATTAAAAATATGTTCTATCAGAGAAGTTGATTCTTAACCAGTTATGTATCTTTAATGATATTTAGGGGGCAAGTGTGCCTGATGGAAAGCAACTGCCGTTGCCCACGGACACTCGTAATAACCGAAAAGTCGCAAGTGGGTTTCTGGTCTTTTTATAAGGTAATAGGAATAGGGAATGAGGAGTAGGCAAGTTGGGCCACCGGTCAACTCTCTCACTGAACGAAACACATCACGACAGTTTTCTCTGAGGCCGTGGTATCACTCTAAATTTGTGGGACTTCAATACAATGAAACTATTTTTGGCTTTTCTTACTGTATGATAGCATTTAAATCTCCGAGCGCCAGTACAATCAGCACGAATTTGGTAATACGTTCACTTCGACAGCTAATTTATTAACGTAACGTAACACAAAGTAAAGTGCGATGCATAATGACATGTGGAGTATTGTAGCCGCTCATCGTTCACCTGCGTGGTTTTCATGGCCGCTAGTGTAGCTCGAAATAAACAGTCGGGCGTCTTGGCTGGCCGCGGCGCGGGCGGTCCGCAAATTGTTCTATTACGAGAATTGTGTAACCTTGTGTGTTTGTTTATCAGTGAAAAGTGAAAGTGCGATTGGTTTACACTTGGATTATTAGAATTCGTAAGTGTTTTGGTTTCTTTGTTACGTGCTAATTACGATGATTGGGCGCTAAAAAGTTTGCGACTACAACTCGGTGCTAACTTTTTAAAAATTTTGTTGATATTATAATTCCTATAATAAATATGCTACAAATTTTAAATGATGCAATTTAAAAGTCATGTTTTTAACTTCGTTTTAGGTTGCTCAACATTTTGATGTTAATTGAGCCCAAAATACGAACATGAATGTGGACTTTAACATTACAACTCAGTAACTCAAAAATATAATATTTTTAACATAGAGTCAATTCTGTAACGCACATTTGGTCAAAATCAACACAAGTAAAGAGCGAAAAATTGGACTGCTCAATTACCTAATAATTTTGCATTTACGTTACGTTTCTACAATTTGCAATGCGAATTCGTATAACTTTTCGATTTATTTGGCTCTATCTGTAACATTGCGTTCAGAAATGCATTTTTTTGTGTTTAAATACCTACTAACTAATCCTGCATTCTCATGAAAGTGGGCGTGAGTGACTCAAGCTGATTATAATTTGTGTCTGTGTATTTAATGATCTGCAGCTCCATAATATTATTTGATATAGGTTAGATGTATTACTTATTTTAATTCTTTAAACTTTAACATGATAATTTGACACCTTATTTTAAACTGCTCTACAATTACACAGAATTCAGAATAAAGCAAACTGGGATTGGAAAATTGGAAATTAAAAATGTTAATAAATACTATTAAATACTTAATACATCGCTCAAACTTGCCGGATAAACAAACTTATAAGTTATTACTTTATAATATTAATAGGTTTACTAATTACTGCTATAGAATAATGAACATCGAGAATTCGCGACCTACTTGCAACTCATCCGCCAGCGTTTAACTTTTATCAATATACACAAAACAAATACGAATTAATTAGGAATTCATTTTATGTTATATTAAAGTAAATTGAGTTTTGTTCTATAATCAGTAGAACGTAAATTTGCTTGCACAATTGGTGCGACTGAGACAGAGTTATAGATGTTTTGGCTTTTGTGGATTACTGCACTTCTGTAATTTAGTTAGTCTTATAATTTTAAAAACGTATTCTTTTAGCTTCTTCATCAGACCTAAAAACTTAATCGTTATCCAAGTTCATTATAGGAACTTTCGATAATGTCGAAACACGACTGTGGTATGACATTCTATAATGGAATGCCAGTTCACAACTTGGGGCCTGGCATATTTCAACATCAATCACGATGCTTGGGAAGAGCTCACCGAAGCCAGAGACCTGAGGAGACAAAAAGTAGCTCAGGAAGTCCGCTACCATGATCGCAAATAATTCGACAGGCTGGCTGAAAGGTGGATGAAGGGAAGCTCTAGTGATAATTTACCACCTTGTCAATCGAACAACGCATTTTTGTGCACGAACTGCGGTCGGTCTTGCCGATCGAGAATTGGACTCCATAGCCATCAAAAAAAGTGTCTCAAACAACATAAACAAAAATGCACCCATAATATGACTTTTACTTAAATCATCAGAAATTCATGAAGGGGCTAATGATGATGACTATTATATTGTCATAAGAGAATAGAGATACACACGACTTCTAATTTTTATATAAGCACCATCCTTGAAAGATGGTTATAAGATACATTTCAAATTTTATTTGCAATCAAGTACATATTATAACATCAAAACCAATGAAAACAAGGAGAATTAACCAAAGAATGTAATTACTAAGATGGAAATTGTCACATCTGCCAGGGTTGATATAACCCATTCAAATAGTCGTCTGCTAGCTGATGTTTTATGTTAATTGGCGAAAATTAATTGCTTAGAATTTTAATTCTACCTAAAATCTTCTTTTATAAAGTTAGGTCAAAATATCCAGATATACTGAGTTCCAAAGTATATTACAGAACATTAATAATTATTTTAAAACTTGTAGAAGTTCGTAACTAAAATAAAGATAATAATTTCTCTTTAATCACGTAAAATTTTGCTTATTTTATTAGCCAATTAGAGAATAAGTTTATAGCAGATGTAAATTTAAAATCATCATAAACCCAAGTGCATAGTTTAAAGTTTTAAATTTATTGCGCCATTAGATAATCTATTTGGCGTTGGCAAAATAAGCAGAAGAAAGTTGGAAAGAAACATTGAATTATATCTATAGAGATGTCACCATTCCACATTAAAAACAAAATCGAATAATATCACAATAGTAGGGGAGCCCAAGAGGGGAATTTTAGATTTACTCGAGCGCGTCAGATTAAGCTAGTGTAGACTTTCTACGTGTCTCTGGTTACCATGGTATAAAAATCTGAT
>JAOTAV010021324.1:0-15944 GCA_026546445.1 Cyclargus thomasi
GTTTTTCCAAGACCAAAAGTAGCCTATGTTACTCTCCATACTTTCAACTAACTCTATGCCAAAAATCAAGTCAATTGGTTGCATCGTTAAAACGTGAAGGAAGGACAAACGAACATACACAAACACACTTTCCCATTTAGAATATTAGTAAGGATTATAGCTATTACGATGATGACCAAAAAGACTGGTGTATCGTGTAAGCATATGATTATGGGTAAATGAGCGAAACATGATAAATCAACGTGAAACATAAATGATAAGCCCTCAAAATACGATGCCATTGCGATGCAGAATTTCAGATACGTGAAGTGTATTCCGAATTTCCGATATCGAATGACACTGAGATCACTCCGTGCAACTAGCGCTATGGGAGCTATATATGCAACAAGAATTTCATTTTGACGATTGCAAAGCCCCAAATCTTGATAGAATCGCCGATTACAATTGTATAGTTTTTTTTAATGAAATTATGGGGAGGAAAGCGAGCAGACGGTTTACCGGAAAGCGTTGCAAATGCGTTGCCGGCCTTTTTATGAGGGAATAGCCTACGAGAATAGGGAACGGGAATACAGGAAGTATCCGGTAAACTCACTCATAGGACCGAGCCGGCCCACTTGTGCCGAAGCATGGCTCTCCCACGGCAAAAATTCTTATTTGAGGACGGGGTTAATGTAAATTATTTGACTAACAGGCGAATTATTTAGGAATAAATATAATCCGAAAATCATAATTCCAAATAATTTGAAATTATGATTTTTGGATTATAAGGAAGTATAGCGTAGGCGTGTTGTCCGCCTACGCGTTAAATGTTTTTACCCAAAGTGTGAGTTTCCTATTGGAATTGAGACATCTCCCCGCAGAAAGGTAGTGGAGTAGAACACATCGCATGCTTATTGCCTAATCTTATAAAGACCTAACTTAAAATTACCCGTCGTAGGAAGTTGTAATTAACTTTGTCAAACCTTTAATGACAAGTGCAGGTCGCCCTGTGGTCGAAATTCGACCATAAATATTTAAATCCATCGTATAGAGGAGCTTAAAAAAAATACAATTTATTCTCGATTTAATCACAGACTTCAATGATACCACGACCTTACAGACAACTGGCGTGAAACGGCGTTGTGCTGTGTTTCGTTGAGTGAGTGAATTTACCGGTGGCCCAACTTCCCTTATTCCCCTATCCCTTCTCCCATTCTCTATTCCCACATAAAGGCCGGCAACGCACTAGCAACTCTTCAGATGTCACGAGTGTCCATGGGCGACGGCAGTTGCTTTCCATCAGGTAACCTCGAGTCTGCTCGCTTGCCACCTAAATATCATAAAAAAAAGAATATTGCTTAGGAAAGTAATAACTTTAAAGCTATTTCAACAAGTTAATATTAACCTAAAAACTTTTTCAAAAAGTTAAAATTAACTTAAAAGCTATTTCAAAAAGTTTCATTGAAATTTGAAATATAAGGTGAATAAAGTTTGTTAAAATTTTATGTTCAGGCAATTAAAGAAATTGTATAATGTTTTAATTTAATTCATTAATATATAATGTTTTAATTCATTTCATGTTGTTTGAATAAATTTTGTATTCGATAAAAATCTCGCAATTTATCACTTTCCAGAGGTTTGATACTCAATTTCGTAAATACCCTTGCCTATTCAATTCTAAAAGTAACGTTTTGAAGATCAAACTGATGAAACAGAAATTCTGGTAGCAAAACTCTTTGGAATTCAAATGAATATTTAAAAACGTCCGGAGGTGATGAAAAATGAGTAATGACGAATGGACGGGCATTATTATCGTCGGATTATCATTTAGATATAATGAAAACTGAGGAGATGAGATTCTTTTGAGATGGCCGTCAAACGTCGCCCTGCAAACAAACGGACCCGATTGATAGATGGTTCGAGAAAAACCTTATCGGCGATTCAATCAAAATGATAAAAACCAAATTCGCCCTGTGTGAGGGTAGCATCAGCAGTTTTTAGCACTACCAAAGTCACTTTATTTCATTCCAATGCACTGTAATACTGTCGAGAACAGCTCAGTTATACTCTTTACTATAAAAACACTATAATTCTCTTTAAACATTTATTTTACTCAACAATTAATAATAATTCTCAAGACGCAATACACGAATCGGACACAAAATTTCCCTACAATATTTTGACACTATCACATTTAAAACCCATTGAAAAATTAACTAACAAAAAGGGTTAAAATCGTTTTGGACGAATACACAAAGTATTTTATGCTTTTATAATAATAACGACCAAGTTTCTTAAGTCATCATCGTTGTTGAAACTTGTCTATGCAAAAGAAGGTCTCCTATATTTGTGTTATCCTTAATTAATTATTATTTATAAAAGTATCATCGAATAAATTAATACAGAGCCAGCTTCGACGGACCTACGTCATTGGTCGGAATATGTAAAATCTATGCAATTGCGTGATCCATTAGCTGGGCGTTTCATAACGCGACCAACTTACTTAACTCTTTTTCAGAGATCTAATTTTTTTTTCTCTTTGTTACAGATGCGACAATCCCTACTTCCCGTACTACTACTGACGACTATAACACTATCGTTAAGTGATGTACTTCCACTCACACCAGTAGATCAAACAGAGGAGCCAGTGGACAGCGACCAAGAATATGACAATACTTTTAACACGGTAGACAATGATCGGAATATATTTTATGAGCTATTCAAAGGAACGGATAGTGAGAAATCCAAATCGCGTCGAAAACACAAAATTTATCCTGTAAAGATATTCAACGATGCGACACAAAGCGAAAACTACGACGACAAAGGATATAGGAAAGAACAATGGCATAACTACCCAAGACAACTAGACCGACTCCATAGAAGCTCGTACGAGTATCCAGAAATTGATAGCGCAAACGACTTCGACTACAGCGAGAAGAATAAAGGTGATCCACAAGTAAATGATGATATACTAGGAACTGAGATTGATGACGTAGCTGGTCCATTATTGATATTAAAAATACGTCTAGCGTTCTTGACCAATAACATGGGAAATATTAAAAGCAATAAAAATGATAATACTGACTCAGTAGAATTAGATTCTTCAGCTTTGAGTAAGATTTACAAAGAAGATGATCATAAACTTACGAATAGATTAGATTCAATAGAAAATACGAAGAGAGAAGGATCAATTAAATTGAAGAGAAAGGATCAAAAGATTACAGGTAAAATTATTTTATTTAAGCCGTTATATTTAAACTATATATGTATAAATAACCTAGGATGAAAATTAAATAAAATAAAAAATACTGCTATGCTATTAAATTGCACAGATACCCCCTTATTCATAAAAATATTTAAACAGTATCTATTAATATTAGCTGTCCCTTTCAGTCATGTGACGTTTTCAATATTATAGAAAAGGACTGCGAATATTGATTTAAACATTGTTTAAATATTTTTCTAAGTACATTGATAATTGATTAAATATCCGACTGCAATTTTAAACTTGAATGAATTAGAAAGTAATTAAAGAATCAAATAACCTACAATAAAAAAGATTTTAATAAGTAATAATTATTTTTCTTTTAGACACCAACCCAGAAGAGAGAAAGTCGGTGAACAAGAGGATATTCTCTTTATGGAGCAGACTGCAAAGCCTTTCTCATAAGGGCCATGAGTTGCACCACAGGCGGCACCTGTACTCCTTCTACGGCCTACCTGAGGGGGGAGGAGGCGCCCTAACCGCCGAGACCAGGGCCTCACTAGTACGACCTCCAGGCTCGCCTCTCCGATGGGGATAGACAATATAGCGCGTACAGTCAACAAAGTTCCTTTGAATAATCTTTAAAGTCACGGAGTAAAGAGACGGTGTCCTGAGAGAAGAAATCAAAGATCCTACTTTTATATGTAACAATAATTATGTATAGTTTCTTTTTCGGTCCCGTCCGTTTCTTGTCAAATTACGAAATGATCTTCTCGTTAATGTCAAACTAAGGTCAAACGGTTTCTGCTTGGTGAGAGCTTCAAAGGTTTTTAGCAATTGTTTTACGTAAATTAGAAGATTATTTTGATGTTTGACATGAAAGTGACAGGATCAAATAGGGAACGAAGCCGCATTAAAATACCAGAATCGGGGACCTGGATCTAATTCTGTTAACAGACACGGGACGTATCCAAAAGTTCCAAACTTTCAATTTGTCGACTGTACTCAATGAGAAAGGCTGTTTTTTGTGAAAGTATTAAAGCAACTTAGTAGTTATATAATAAATATACTTATTGAAATTATAAATTAAGATAGCGACGATATTTATGTTGTTAGCTTTACTATTTTCGCTCAAGATGGACGGTATGGTTCATTAAACTTCTGTCAAATTTCTATTCAAACCGCGATTGTCAACAACAAAGTGACATCGCAACATTTTGTTTGCAATCGCGTTTTGTGTCGAAATGACAAATTTTTTGACAGAGGGTCAATGAACCGTACCGCTAATCATTAGCGAATGCATAACAATGATTATACAAGTAGGCGTCGTAACGAAGCTGAACAGTACAATAATAAGAAAATTTAATTTTATGAACGACATTTTAATTGTTTCTTTACGTACTTATACAGTAAAAGATGTTTTTTTGTTTTAATTTCATTTTTTTCTAAGGAGGAAACTAAATACCAAAACGCCCGATTTGACCAAAACAATATTATACAAAGTACAAAGTGAATAATTGGCAGTATTGTTAAAATTGTTTGTTTTGAAGCTATAGTAGACTGTAATAAAAGTAGGGATCCATAACGCTTAATCGGTCAAACGTTTGAAGGAATCGCTGATATATTCAAAACTGTAACAAATGTCTTATTATGTAGTAATTTTCAAATAAAAAAAAAAATATTTTAGTACATTAAAATGTGTTAAAATTAAGGTTTAATAACATTTTTTCGTTAATACTTGTTGTCCGACCACGTTTGATGAAGATGATGTGATTTCGAACTAAACCATGTTTCGTCGAAGCGAAGGCATTTTCTAAAAATTGCGATTCTGAATATAAGTGTTAAAGGTATTTATAGTCATTCATTTTGTTTGATAGCAATAATTAATAGTTAAGTCAAATATTGATAATCACTCATAATTATCTTTCAGAAGTTTGACCGCTCCGCAAATATAGAAACCTATATATAAGTAATAATAATAAAATGTGAAACTTCCATATTGTTAGATAACTAATATAAATTCCAAGCTAATAATCATAGAATACAAATAATATGTATTTGAAATTATTTGTAGGTACGTATTTATTACCTAACATAACATTATGTAAATAAAAGTCATGCATAACATTGGTCCTTCTTTTATTTAAGCTAAAGGCCTAAAGATGAACCTGATTTTTTTTATTGGCTGGGGTATTTTTTTTTTATAAAATAAGTGGCTAATAAATACAAGAGCCACCTCATGGAAAGCAACTACCACTCATGGACACTCAGTACTCCAAAGCAGAAGAGTGGCAAGTGCGTTCTTTAAAGAAGATTTTGATTTTTGACGTATGAGATACGCGCGATAAACATTATCCGTCTTTGCCAGTTGGGAAAAAGCAATTTTAGTAGAATGTGTACGAGACACTATGTATCACAGCGATTGCAATAAGACACATTACAAACGCTTCGTAGTCTTTGTTCTTCACAATTGCCGCATGTCTCTCAATAAATCGGACAGATAAACATTTGCAATGAAATTTCAAGGAGTTATTTTACAATCTGTCGTTGAAACAGAATACTATAACGATTAATAATCCAGCGTCCTATTTTGTTAATTCGTAATTAATAGTTATTTTATTTGTTTGAATATAGAACATTTTTGTCAATTTTAATCATCATAATATTTAGGTCTGATGAATGATGCTGATAAGATAAGACATAAATAAATGGTTGTTATGTTACTATACAATAACACCAGATAATAATATAAAATAAATATAATTTACTTTATCAGCGGACGAATTTTTATTTGAATAGAATATATTAACGCTTTTATTTTGGTAAATATATTGTATGCTATGTAAATATATATTTAAATATTCATGAAAAACCAGAATGATACCACATATTACTTAGATAGTTTCGTGATACAACTCATTCGGTCAGTGACCGCCTCGGAGAGTGTGATTAAGGCCACGTAAGTAAACAATTTGTACTTTCTTAGACAGATTATTGCATATTTCATAGGAGTTTTATAACTACGATATAAAAATATATTAATAATATCTTAACTGCATAAAAATAAGAATATCATGACATTAAACTATGTTTTACTAGCATAATATTACACTCGGCTGCCATTTGTTTTCCTCTGCAATAAAACAGCGCCACTAGCGGGAGAATCGTAAACTAAACACCACAGTATAAAAATAATAAGTTGTATGCCTTCTTCTTCTATAAAAGGTAAACTATAATTTTTGCCAGTGCCCGGCTATACTGAACGCATTGTTGTCAGTATTATATCTAATATTAAGTTAATGTTGTTTTTATTGCTGAATCAAGATTAGGTACAGATGGACATCAAGTTTCTGATTGTCTTTTTAGAGCATTGGATAAGTCGTCAAGTCGCATATT
The DNA here is from genome assembly GCA_026546445.1 of Cyclargus thomasi. NCBI lineage: Eukaryota > Metazoa > Arthropoda > Insecta > Lepidoptera > Lycaenidae > Cyclargus > Cyclargus thomasi. The sequence continues at coordinate 6,581 of JAOTAV010021324.1, forward strand.
ACTTGTACGAATAATAAAGATATGACTATTTAGTCTTTCTGTTTATTATTTAACAAGACCTCGAAGTAATTTATTAGCTTTACAAAGACTTTGAAAGTTATTTAATTAAGCAATATCTAGGATAGAGTATAACTACCATAGTAAAAATACTCGTAAATATTTTGTCTAAGATATCGTAAACGGTGCTTGAAGTACTAGGTTTTGGTACTAGCATTTGAAAAAATATTTCCGCTCATGCATAGAACAGACCAAAGACTAATTCTGTCCCAGAGAATATTTTGCAATTTTTTTTTTCTACTGCACCATGTACCTACAAAATCTGCTGTCTTCCTAGGAGGCCAGTACGCTGCCGCCCATAGGCCATAGCCTATACAGCTATTTATAGGACATCCATGACTAGTCTGTTCTAAGCATTAAAGGAACCCCCCACAAACTAAATTCCTGACTTCTCTATTTATATGTTGCTTAGTCAATGGTTTAATGGTTTTTAGGTAATGAGTAAGCCAGTGCTATATGGGTTCTGGCTGTCGTCATGCACGTGGCGAGTTCGTGCAGCTCTCCACTACAAGGGTTTACCCTACGAGGAGAAGCGAGTAGATATCGTCAAGAGCCGGGAACAGCTGACACCAGAGTACCGCAGCATCAGCCCTTCGCAGAAGGTCCCCGCGCTGGTTATTCGTAAGTAAGATCCGACGCATAATTCATCTTACTTGTCATACACGACCTCTAAGTCAAGAGCCTACTAGACTGGTCATTAGCAAGGAATCTATTTAGGCACCATCAAAACCAAAGAGGGTTCCAGATGGCAGGAACGAACATCACGCAAAGGTTTTGATGCAATTCACCTTTGCGTGATGTTCCAATTTCAGTCTTACGCTATTAACTGAGGGTGCATCTTAATGTTATAAATGGTCGTGTTTGACAAACCGTTTGTCAAACATGACCTTGATACAATCCAAATTGCACCCTCAGTGGCGTAAGATTGTATTGAGATATAAATGTTGCAAATGGTTTCCATCGATTTATAGTATGTATAGCTATTTTCAATCTTCGGCTATGATCTAATGGTGCAATTTGGATTGCATCAAAGTGCACCTTTGCGTGATGTTTGTTCACGCCGTCTGGAATCCCCATTACGATCGCGAAAATCAAAAATCCGCGTAACTTGCAATCACAAAAGCCAAACAAAGTCATATTATTCAAACCTATATCCAGATAAGTAGATTCCCCGCGGCATAAGGAATATTAAACTCGGGAGAAATCGCTTTGTGCGCGCGTGATTAGCCGAAGTGTTCCGAAATGAGTTTCGCGTTTCTTTTGATATGTACGTAGGAAATCCCCGATAACGGGACATAATACCTCAATATCCATCTCATTTGTTCCACGTATTCGTCCTGAATATTTAAATGTGACGCGTGTCGCGTAGTCAAGTGGGTGTAAGCAAAATTGTGACGCACTTACGGATTTCGTCGCGAAACAATTGTCTTATACCTGACGACTGGTAAATAATTAGGCTGCTGTTTAGTAATGCGTCTTGCGTGGGCTAAGGTACCTACTAGATGTTCGAAATCGTTGCTTAATTATATATTTTTTATTTTAATAATACATTTGTAAATTGACTGTCGGCTCACACTATGTCATGTGTCTTTCGGATTCTTGTCCAATTAACTTTCTTTGCCGCGCGATAAACGAACGGAGTTTAGGGCATCATCTAATCTATACTAATTATATAAAGCTGAAGAATTTGTTTGTTTGTTTGGCAAAAATCTGAGGAACTGCTGGCCGGAATTGAAAAAATTTATTTGTGTTAGTCCACTTATCGAGCAAAGATATTACATCACACTACGACCAATACGAGCCCAACAGTAATAAAAAAATGTTGTTAAACTCGGAATAATTAATAAATTTTCACGCGGACGTACTTACGGGCAACAGCTATTTATGATATTACAATAATGATAGCTATGATAATAATTATTCGCGCCAGTCAACCACCCCGAATCATTCAGAAACTATGCTTAAAATGTATAATAAACTAAATGAAGACTGTATTCTCTCATCGAGAGCTCTCGGGCGAGAGTCTCATGGCGAGATTCTCGCAAGCGGCTGACAGGCGAGACGAGGCGAGTGCAACCATTTACACTCTCGCACTCGGGCGGTCTCGCTGTGTCTCGGCGACAGGGTTGTTACAAGTTTATTCGTCACGGTTGATAAACAACATGTAATTGAGTTTGGTGTACAATCATCATTAGCAAGTCCTAATGTTTACGCTCATCTTGGGTACCGCCATCCGTTTGCGATAACATACCCTTAATGATGGCTTAATGAAGAATTGCTACTAATGATTCACACTCCCAGAAGTCCTAGACAGATTAGCAACGTGGCTGTAGGTGACTTTTTATTATCTAAACATTAAAACGCAAGCAGAAAACTTTGTACCCCATTTTACGAAATACGCGTAGATGCAAAAGCATGAAATATCTCCCAGTTATAGTTGATACGAAGGAGGAGCGTCAAATACCAATATTATTTTAAAATATGCCTTAATCTTGCATATTTTTAATAAATAAAACGCTACGCACACTACAATATTTTAACATTACACTATAATCATGCACGAAATACTCTTATGTTTATGATTGAAGTCTGTGATTTTTTTAATTTAGTGGCCTGGTAAGGAGACTTTTATGCCAAATTGAAGTACGTGATTAAATTGAGAAATATATATGGTTGAATTTCGACCACAGACCTCTAGTCCTTCCTACAATGACAAAACTGTTAGTATTTCACAATCACAGTTCGATATGGTACCTAAATTGATTTACCCTCTATTATGCTTGATGTCCGACAAAGTTTCACAAATCTTTACTTATAAAATAACATGTCCTGACTGATTGACTGACAGATGACGACATCAAGCAAAAACTATTAAAGCTACCGCCATGAAATTTGGTAAAAAGGTTTTTATTAAGTAGACAACCACTAAGTAAGGAATTTTGGAAATTCTACCCCTACCGCGGGCAAAAGCTAGTAAGTTATAAACATTAAAAAAAAGTCAGATTACTTATTGTCTTTTTGCTCAAGATTGGCGGTATGGTTAATGAACCGTCTGTCAAATTTCCATACAAACAGCGGTTGTCAACAACAAAGTGACAACACAATACAACAATTGTTTACAATCGCCATTTTGTATGGAAATATCACTATTTTCGACAGAGTGTCTAATGAACTATACAGCATATCTTGATCGAATGCATAATAGTCATCTTGTATGCTTTTGCCGGCCAAAAGTATGCCAATCACCTTTTTAATGTAATAGCAAAATTTTCCAAAATTTTTTCTTCTTATTTACAAGGATAAGATAAGTTCTAATGTATAAATGTAATAAGATAAATTCTTTTCGTAATGTATTCGATTTTCAATACTTTTCTTATCTCGATACTTTTATGTTTAGAATTGTGGCGCACTTTTTCATTTCGAGCCGCAGCTTGTGGGACTGTTAAAGTTTTTACGAGAAAAATTATTGAAAAACAAAATACTTACACCTTCTAGTGTGTATTTCTATTCTATAGTAATTTGTGTAAAGTACTTTATGGATGGTCCCTTGGCTTACTTATATAATAGAATATTTTTTATTTCGATATAATGCACCCAAAAATATGTGAATTTCCTGAGGCCACGCTAACAAAAAGTATAGGCTTCTATAGCATCTCTATGCATAATTTTCAGTAGCTTCTTCTTCTTTCTTTGAAAACATGGTGTTTTCCCGAGTTCAAGCAGCCATCATTTCAGCCAAGTATATACCAAAAATCAAGTCAATTGTAACATGTAAGATTTCGTAAGGGCGTACAGGAAATAAAACAAACATATTTTTCATTTATAATACTAGTCCGGATTATTGGAGTCTCAATAAGACTCTCATGCCAGAGAGCTCTTGTCTATAGACCCTAGAGCGATCTCTACTCTCTATTGTGACGTCATCAACGACCAACGCAGGCAATTAATAATATTAATGTCAGCAATAATAATACTAATTGGCGGTCATACAATTTGTACTGTCCAATGTCAATTAGTATGCAGATTTTATTATAATGCCATTGTTCACGGCCATGATCGATTTTTCGATTATATTAATCGAAGGGCTTACATTATTTTTCTACCAATGGGAATAACCTTTTATTGTTCGATTTTAAATTAAATTTATTTATCTATACTAGAGGTCGCCCTGTGATCGAAATTCGACTATACTATATTTCTTAATTCAATCACAGACTTCAATTTGGATTAAAGGTCCCGTTACCAGGCCATTAAATTTTATTTTAAAAATTAAATTTAATATAGATAGGGCACGCGCAAAATAGATCTCATTTATGTTTAATTTCATTCTTATATTATTATTTATTTACTATGCTTCAAATAACGGTCAAGTGTTTAATAGCAGCGTTTTACCCTGAAATAAAACGCTTATTAAATACTTACCTTATTTTAAGCATAATGAATGAGATAGGCACTTCCTTTTCCGCAGATTTTACCTCCTTTTCTTTCCTGAATATTGGTAGTTCTGTCAATTTTGGCGCCATCAACGAGCAGGTAGAGGGAGAATTCCCGCTCAACTATGATCATTCAGTCGAATTTCCACCAGGCAGAAATAAAAAGTTATACTTCAAATAAGCTAAGTATTTAATAAGCGTTTTATTTCAGGGTCAAACACTGCCATTAAACACTTGACCGTTATTTGAAGCATAGTAAATAAATAATAATATAAGAATGAAATTAAACGTAAATGAGATCTATTTTGCATAGCCAATCGTGGGGTTGCAGAAAATCTGGGATTCGCTGAACATTTATGAGTTTGAACGGTTGAGTTAAGACAATGATTTAGGGTGGAGAGATTGAAGATAGGACGGCAAAACTCGTCGCTTTTGGGTATCAGAAACATTGTCGAAATAAAACTTGGAGCAATTTCTAGTACACCTTGTTGTAGCATTTTCCGAATTTGGAGTGACATTTCCTCCGAAACAGGGGTAGAAAAACGGTTCGTGCACAATTTTATTTAACAAATTACAACACTCAATTTAGCAAAATTTAAATGTAAAATTCAGACTTTAACTATAACAGCACGAACGATAAAATCGTTAATAATTAAAAATGTTTATTACTAGTCCTGAGACTCAATAAGCTTTAAGAATACAAATTTTACTTACGTGAATTTTTACACAACACTTTAAAAAGTTGAAAAGTTATAAAAATACTGTACCATAACTATCCAGAGGTATAACGCTTCTTAGCACGACTATGCGCTGCGGAAAACAAGACGCCAATGATCATAGTTGAGCGGGAATTCTCCCTCTACCTGCTCGTTGTTGGCGCCAAAATTGACAGAGCTACCAATATTCAGGAAAGAAAAGGAGGTAAAATCTGCGTAAAACGAAGAGCCCATCTTATTTATTATGCTTCAAATAACGGTCAAGTGTTTAATAAGAAAAACAAGATTTTGCCCATACAATAGACAAGAAAATTACCCTGAATTACGACTTATAAACGTTTTATATACTTCTAGCGGATCCGGCAGCGTTGTCCTGCCGGTCTTGGTTTGTGAATTTGAATTTTTAACCATTCCCTTTAATTTGAAATTTCATTAAAAATAGGTCCATTCGGTCGTTTGAAAGGGGTTCAGTGATGAATTATATATGTTTTTATTTATAATAACGATTTCTATAAATAAAATCATGAGTCAAATATTGAGTACATACAATCAGTTCGATGGTGTCAACTGTATGTATGTAGGGTCAATAACTCCGGCACCGCTAATAATCATAATAGAAAAAGCTTCTCGGAATTGACAAGTATTTGGGTCATCAAATTGTTATGCGCATCATTCTGTTCCAAGGAAATCATCGCTAAATTGTTGTCTCAGATTATAAAACGTGTGACGTCTTCAATATTCCAGAAAGGGACAGCTAACCTTGATTAGTTAAGCTTTGCCTTAAATATTTTTATGAAAAAAGGGGTAAAAATACGGTGGATTTCAGGTGTCAAAGGTCGCCTGCGTATAAAAGTGACAATTTGTATGTCCGACCGCTGAGTGTTTCTTTTTTCACCGTGCGCGCTGTGCACAATTACATTGTGCAAATACGGTCTGTATTTTGAGCTTATAACCGTATAACTAATGTTACAGTTTAAAAATATTTTATTTTACTTTATTTTTTATGTTTCCATATCCATACCCAAAGGGAAAAACGGGACCCCATTACTAAGACTTTGATATCTGACCGTCTGTCAGTATGTTTTAGTTTAAACATTCACAGAATATGTATTTCTGTCGCCGCTATAACTACTAATACTAAAAACAAAATAAATGAAATATTTGAGATTAACTCTAACATAACTAATATGTTTTTTTAATTACGTCCTTAATAACAGATTGATGAATTCGACGCACTTCTCATTGGCAGCGTGGCTTAGCGGATAAATTGCTTGTGTTATCGGTCTGTTAGTAGGCGAGGCTTCAAATTCTACCTTAATTTTAGTTAAACAATGTTTGTTATTTTTTATTAAATGTATAACTTTTTTAAAAATTTAAAACATTATTATAAGTTATTTTTTTTTATACATTTAAAACTTTCAGAAATACGATTTCTAAGATTTTTGCTTTGTAATGGTACGGAACACTTCGTGCGCGTGTCCAACTCGCACTTGGTCGGTTTTAATCTACTTTTCGTGAACACAGGCAGTCATATTTTCACATTTCTTTAATCAATAATTACTAGGCCACCTAATTTTGACATACGCCCAGCAAAACAAGCAAAGCCGTCGTTAAAAGCTAGTTCTCTTTACACAGTGATTTATAAGTAGTTCCAAGTTATTTCAATCTTCGGAAGTTCTTAGTTTACACAGTAGCCATAGAATCAACTTAATATAAAGAATTAACCAGTAATCGGACATCGGACTTGGAAGTTTTGACAGGTTTTGTCGCGACTTACAGCCGCGATCTAGATAATAATAATTGTACATTAAAGTGTGCAAACTGTAAGGCATAAGTCGCGGACGTTTTGTAAGGGTTGCCAGCCACGTCTGACGTCAGTCACGGACGTTTTTGTATGGACTGTCAGCCATGTCCGATCAGTTTGTTTTCAGCTTAAGGCTTATATATGAGCTAGAGGGGTAAGTTTAACCTCTTATAAGTCAAAACGTTAACCACATTAGCCAAAAAAATATATGTTATAGAATGATCTTCATTATTTCTTTATACACTGACACTGCGTTGCGGTGCAGTTCGAATGCTTACAGCCGTACTTGGCCATACCCGCGCCGATTTGTTAGTTTGTTTGAAATCGGCATACTGGTTCGCTATATCTCATGTGGTATCATCGAGATAGGGGGACAAAGTTGAGTCGGTTTGTTTTGCGGTTGCGAACAAACCCAAAGGAAATGGTACAAATAAACAATACTCCATAGAAAAAGTTGTTCATGTTGTTTACAACGATGTATTTTATTACTTAAAAGAGTTTATTCTAAGATACTGTTGTGAATTATAACTTAAAGATAAGTTTCATTTTATTATTGATTTTATTATGGTACAAATACAATAAACAAAGTTATTGGTCTGGTCAATAGGTGATACGCGTGATTTTTATACTTACTTTAAATAAATCTATCGTTATTGAAAAACGATGTAATATAATCAGTTTTTTAATAAAATTGAAAATAACAAAAGAGAGAGAGAGGAGAGGAGAGGAGAGTTAAAATGAACGATTGTTTTATACAATACAATAATTAATAACACTATAATCCCTACGGGAATTTCTATTTGTTGTTATTATTTATTGATAGTTTTTAATTATTTTCTGTTATCGAGAGGAGAGGTTCGAAATTCCGAATGTAGGGTCAAGGCCGTTGGCGCATATACAAGCCTTAAATCGAGTCAAATTTGATGATTCTAGGTATATATTTTTTTAGTCTTTCGTATAGTACAAAATCATCCATACATTCTTGATAGTTAAGTCATAATAAGACAATTTAATTTGAAAAAGGAGGTTACTTTGATATTTTTTTCTGTCAAGTCAAGTTTAACATATCGTGTAAGCCCCTTAAAGGCTTTGAAAAATATGCAGGAGAGCCCTTTATACATGATACAGTCCTCTCGCTTCATCAATACCCTCTTACCGAGCACTTCGCCGGTCAAATGCCTAGTCTATTACACTTTACAGGATTATAAGAAAATTGTCTTTTGACAAACGCTTTTTAAGAATTAAGGAGTTGTCCAGAACTATCATAAAAAATTCGTAGGCGGACTCGTGGTGAAAATTGAGAGCGTCCGTAGATTAGTGGGTACCCTTTGGTTCGCTCGAGAGGGTGCAGGTTCGAATCCCGGTGGAGGCGTGTACCAATGAGACATTTTCCGATCTCAAGTACACAATACGGATGCTCATTGCCATGGGTGATCCATGCTTCGGCACGAATGGACCGGCTCGACCGGAGTGATACCACGGCCTCACAGAAAACTGACGTAAAACGGCATTGTTTCGTTCAGTGGGTAAGTTTTCCGGTGTCCTTACTTCCCTAATCCCCCTATCCCTATTCCCATTCCCTTTTCCTTCATTAAGGCCAGCACGCACTTGCGACTCTTAGAATGTTACAAGTATCCATGGGCGACGACTGTTGCTATCCATCTGGTAACCCGTCTGCTCGATCCTAAATATCATTAAAAAAACTATTAGAATATTTATATTATAACGCAGGGAAAGAAACCAATTTTAGAATTTTCGATATATGAAATGTCACGCAACCTCGCACACTCGCCCGCAACGAATAGTCTGATTCGTTTAAATCTTTCAATGCTAAATTCAAAGAGGAAGTGACTTAGATACCTTCGGTTCTGATAGATGTGCGTTTACCATATGTTCGGGCACGTTATTTTTTTTTTAAGAACACCACTTCAGTTTGGTCCCGTGGTAAATACCCGAGGTACTTGTGTTACGGGTACCAGACAACGGAAATATATTTAAACTATACACATATTTAAGATTTTTATTATATGATATATGTTTAATACCCACCCAAGACCGAGGAAAAACTTTTGCTCCGCCGGCGGGATTGGAACCCGCGACCCCCGGCTTATGCTACCAACGCACTTACTGAGCCACAGAGGTCGTCAAAATAAGTCACGATCTATGAATTACTCGTACTTATCTATAATTTTGAGGTGGCTCTTCGATGCTAATAAGGCAAAGACAAAAAAGTCGGTAATATTTTTAACAGACCATGATTTATCTGGTTTTAGATGGTGTTACTCTCGTTGAGTCTATGGCGATTCTTCAGTATCTAGAAGACACACATCCTAAGCCGAGTCTTCTACCATCAA